>KZ985338.1:50905-69679 GCA_000687305.2 Phytophthora rubi
AATTTCGAAGCCCCGGTAGTTCCGGTAATACTACTACCCAGTTTTTTGGCTACTATTAACCCCTGACCACGAGTCTATGTAAGTTAACAGAAATTGGTCGACTTCAACGAGACAAACTGGGACGAGGACGCTGCCGTTGAATCTGAGGTTTAGCCACACGCGGCTTTCTCTCAAAAGCACGTTCATTGGAGAATCTGTGGGCCGCCGCTAAATAAACTCCTGGTGCTCAAGGCTGTTGCCAGCGCCACCATCAGCGCCTAGTGCTCTTAATGCGTTCGCCACGCTGCTTATCCGCGTGACGAAGGCAAAGACGGATGTCGTTGCTTCATCAACGACAGCAAGCTTACACGGATAAGGTCAGCAAGCACTGCTGCTCGACAGCGCTCTTGTCCACGCATAGACTCGCGGTGCCGGCGCTGACACGTTCGGCGTTCGTTGTCAACACACCCATGCATGCCAGCAACGGTGGTTATGGTTTCGCCACGCTGCTAATCCGCGTGAGCTTGTTGTAGTTGATGAAGCAACGACACCCGTCTTTGCCTTCGTTTGCCGGTAGTCGCTAAAATACCATCACTTCGCAAGTACTGGGACCGAGTACATGGGACGCCTTACATGCTGCATCCGACAGATTCTTTATGCTGTTAGATCTTTGCGAGCACATCAAGCAACACGTAACCTTTCCTGTTGCGCGAAAGTTAACGCTAAACGCCTCGAGCAACATTCAACGGATCATGTTACGCGAACGTTGCCGCTAAAAGACTCAGGCAACACGCAGCTGGATAATATACTATCCGCACAGGTATAAAAAATAACAGGCCGGTGTCTATACATAATCGTCCTGGCATCTTATAGATCTATACAATTTATACTGCTATATAGAGAATTGCACGAGCACTCGTATCGCCGCAACTACTCTGGATAAAATCCAGAGAACTAGCCAATATTTAAATTTATCTATGCGTTTGATATGGCTACACGTGTAGGCAATTCGTGTAGGCAACTCCAGATGGAGGAAGATTTCTTGTGGGCGGATGTTCCCTTCGCGCAACCTCCAAACCTCGTACCTTGGCGAGGTGGACGTTACAAGCAACATTCTACTAATTTATCATATTCAGAGGGTATTATGATTCATGAAAGTAACTGTAGAGTACTTACAGGGGTTTTCCGCAACACCTCTATGAACTAATATCACCTATCATCCATAAATTACCAGGTCATAGTGTTTTCGAAGAATAAGACGTCCACTCGGATCCCTCCTTAGCTCTGAAATAAATTTCAGAGAATAGAGTAATGGTGATAAGATATTAAAGTAGCTCAACCCATACACCTACTACGTAGTACTACTTTGTATACTATTTTTAATATACTACATTATGTGTCCATAATGTAGTGTATTTTATTAAAATACATGCTACTACGTAGTATTAATACTACAGTATTTTGATATATACTATAGTAATGACGTTCACCCAATTTGCCTAGATGGATCCTCACCATATTCAGAGCTCCCCCTTGTGCAAACACCGCTTTGATTCTCGAGCGAAAGTTCCTGTGCAAAGGTAGCGAGACGAGGGTTCCACTAGTTGCTTCTTCTTTTAGCAAACATCAGGCTGAGTAGAAGGGCTACACTCGACAGCTAGCACGACAACAACATAGTAGTAGTATGAACGAAAGCTAAGTTCATTTACGTAAGAAGGCATTCAAGCCTTACGCGTGCAGATCAAAGTCCATCGACCACTGATTCAGCGTTGTTACCCTACAGAGCCTTTTTGGCAACATTTTCAGCCCACCACCTCGAGTAGTAAAGCCAAAACATGTAGTCCTTGTCCTTGAGCAGCTGCCTCTTATTCATCGACAGCGATTTCTTCGCGAGGCCCGACATCTTGGACACTTGTTTTGGCGTGTAACCGAGTTCATGGACCTGTTTGAACATCGCCAGGTATTTATCCGTGTATTTCCCGACCTGGCCAGCGAGCCACTGGTCTTCGAATTTAAGAAGAGCCAACTGGTCGTCAACTTTGTTCACGGCAGGCGCGGACTGGGTCATCTTCTTGAAAAAGTTGACTCCACCTTCGTACACCAGACTCACCAAACCCCTCTCTTCGTCCTTGGTCTCGTCACTGTCGTCATCTTCGCCCTTGTGAATTCTCAGGAATCTGCTAGCAATACCGGGTGTGTGGAGAGCGTTGACGGCTGAGCTCAACAAACCTGGGGAAGCCCCGTTGGAGACTGCCGTAGTCGAGGCAGCATCGGAGCTTGCAAGGAAGGCGACTGCAGTAGCGAGGAGAACGTAGTGCGCGCGCATGGTTGCAAGTGGAGACTGGCTGTTGGGGCTCGACGGAAATTGAGAAATGAATAGCAAGCTGCACTCTTGATGGAGTGAAGGGCCCTATCACCACAGATTTGGGAATAACACCAACGAAAAGGAAATCACCACCAGAGAGTAGGGTGGAATCACCCACCATTCAATAAGGCCAAATCACCAGTGATGTGGGCGCGATCACTACTAAATGTATAATCATACTTGTACACTTGGGGACAACCTTATCGATTGTTTCAGGCAAGCCTATCGGTACTCACCTAAGAAAAAAGATAAAGAGGACTAGCCTCATGTCTTTTCTGCTTCGTTAGTTATTTATAGCTGCGGGCAAGAAACCCGAGGACGTCTTTAACTGAGGCAATTCGCCCCTCACTTCGCATCAGCGTGAGCCCGTTAACAGTGCAAGCGGCCTTGAACTTGCCAGCACCAAGGATGAGCAACTTGCTTACCCCAGTGGCAACGACGGTATGTATTACAACGTATGTGTAGTCATTAACAGAGTAGTACTTACGCCTTACATTGCTCATGTGCCGATAGACCGCAGCGGCAAGCGAACAAATTCACCGACGTGGGCGAAGAATTCCCTGGGTGGAAATATGGAATTCAGCAGTGAACGCTGATACTACACTGGACGAGTTTGTGGATTCACTACCTAGTTGTAGTCGACAGCGAAATGACCAAGAGCCGAAATGCACTCTCGACCATGCAGCGTATGATGCGGATGAGACCCTGATGACACGCCATACTATGCGCAGAATCATCACTCGGTGCACTTCGGCACGATGCAGCCAAAGCGGGTTGCAGTGTACGTGTCGGTACAGGATACTAATATGTGAATCCAGTACTTTGGCAACCGTTTGCATGGATGGCCAACACACAATGTCCGATCCTTCAGTCCTGTCGCCAACGTCAAAACTCCAACCGTTGTCGGGTGAGATGAAGGCAATTATCGATGAACGGCTTTCGGATCACGTGTGGTTTACGCCGGTTGATTTGCTGGGAATATTGTGCAAGAAAATAAAGCGCAATGTATTGGTCGGACCGGCCCCTTTACTGAGTCAAGTCCAGAGCTATGTCAAGAAGTGGCGAAAAGCTCATAAACGCAAAGCTTTGCAATCTGTGATCGCTTTATGTAGCACACACATGTATGACGCTGCGGAGAACAGACACATGACTGACGATAGTATGATCCTCCTGTGTGATACAAAGTCTGATGACAACAAGTTGATTCCAGACATTGGGACTGGATCCAAGGTTTCGCCTTTCCGTATAGGCATCACATGCCATACACTACTGGAGATGTACGTTGCTGTTCAGCAGGACCCTCGGTGCACGACGCTGTTGCATATCGACAGCACTCACAGCATCGTTAAACAGCGCTATCCCGTCTTTGTTTTCGGATTTTCGGACTGCCGGTGCAAGTTTTTCCCGATTATCTACTTTTGTACTTCCCAGCGCACTGGAACCGACGTGCAACCTCCACGGTTTGTTGGCGATAAACCGGTGTATGGACCATGGTTGCCACAATCAACTACAGAAAATCGAAGTCAACTATATCGCTATGATTCTGCGCCTCGCCCCCAACTTTCATCAGCTGGGATGCAAAACGATACAATTTTCGACCCACCGATCCAAAATGGCTCTAACCTTATCGAATTTCAGAGATACGACAATGCCATTAAACATGGGAGTGGTCACCTGCAAATGCAGCTGGGGAACAACGCTGCGGCTTTTGTAGACGATCAACCTACGAGTGCCTACAACAGTCCGTTTTGCTACAGCGCGCCATTCGATCACCGACCATTTGACTCTACCCTGGAAACTACAAGCGCACAGCTAGGTGACAACGTCTTAGAAAGACCTACTGAAGCGCACAGCGAGGTGATATCAAGTGCTGGAGAGATTTTGAACTTTCAACCCGTTGTTCACGAGCTATTACAGCCTCTAGTGCCATTTCCGAGCCCAGCACGGGCTTCAGTAGATCTGCAAAGCACTACAAACTCCCTCATTCTAGACAGCGATGAACGCAACCTACTCGAGCATACTACTAGATGGCGCAATGCACCACAGAGTGGGAATGTTTCAACTCGGGAGTCGTGTAGTCACACGAAGCGGCGTAGGTATTAAACCACAACTACACAATCTACATGATTTACATACTAATACATATCGATAAACATACTGATCTGTGCTTCTATATAGTTTAGCGCTGTCTGTAATATCCGTATCCGCGCTCTCATGCTACTGGTGAAGTAACCAAATTAACTGGTGATGTAACCCTTTCTTGTGGTGGCGCTGACCAAATCTCTGGTGATTTGGCGCCTATCAATCAACTGGTGATTCAAGCCAAATCTATGGTGATGCGACCCAAATCTCTGGTGGTGACCTCCAAATCTCTAGTGATGAGGCCTCTCCCTCCGGTATATCCAGGATATGGGGTTTACCTAATAAATCTTCGGTATTGCAGTGTCTGCAGCTATAGCTTGTGCATTTATTAGCATTATTTGTGAGAAGCCTGGGGCGACACCATCAACCCAAACGGAGTGCTCTTAGGCGTTGGAAGCTGTTTGGCCATGCCTCTTTCCAGTTCCGCCGCGGCGCTCTCACCCGTGTCGGCCGACGACACTGCTTTACCGGGACGGTAGATGAAGTAGAGTGTAAGTTGGATAGTGGTCAGCAAGACCCCAACGACGTTCGGGACCACGATGAACAGGTCGTCGTCGACGATTCCGTTGGCGATCCACAGGCTGCTATTGATGAAGATGATGGAACAGAGAAGCACGGGAATGGCAGCTGACGACTTGGTCTTGATGACGAGCTTGATCTTCTCGAACGGCGATACGTACAAGGCGAACGTTGTCACGTCGGCCACGTAGCCTAGAACGACACCAAGTTGGTGCCTCGACTGGGGAATCGCATCGCACGCGACCAGGATAGCGTAGAGAGTGACCAGGACGAACGATACCGCCCCCAGCACGAGGCACTTGTTCACGTACTTCCGGTCCGGGCACCACTTCGCGTATATGGCGACGTACAGGACCAACACAATGTCACCGAAAATGCACACAGAGAACAGCGGAAAAATGTTCTTCACCGTGTATGCGTAGAGCAACCTGGTAATAGGACCGTAGTCGTTAGTGAAATACTCCAGTGCACTGTAGGCGGTGTTCTTCACAACAAACTGACGTACCAAACGTGGTTGCACACCAACATCGCGATGATCGGCATGAAAGCCATGACACCGGTATCCCGTTGTTTGTGCACTCGATACAGATCTGGCACCGGACTGAGGCGCAGGACCACTTGTGCGATGGTCGTGGGGACCTTGATCGTTGTGATGAACGCAGACCCCATCTTGGAATTGCCGAGTTCCTCTCGTCAGTCGAAATCGGAAATGAACAAGTGGTTTCAATATCCTCGTGCGCTTACTTCTCAACAGACAGTCGCGCAATCGGAATGTTGAGATGAGCCAAAGAGACTGACTGCACCTGTTTATCACCGATTAAGTATTATTCCGAGGCTTCATGTATTTTACTCGGAAAAAATATTGAAAACCACAATATTATTGTGGTTTCAAACTGTAGCAAATATTATCTAACAAATTTTGTAACACTTCCAATTTTAGGTACATTCTCTAATTATTGTGCCATAATCACAGTGCTCATTTGCCCAATATGCCCGAGCCGGCGCTTCCACTGACCGCAGGAGACCCCGTCCAGGCCGCGGAGGAGGAGGACGCCGAGTACGAGGAGCTCATCCCCCCCGAGAACTTCGCCATGATCGAGAAGGGTCTGTACCGCAGCGGGTTCCCCAAGAAGAAGAACTTCGCTTTCCTCAAGAAATCCCTGCGGCTAAAATCCATCCTCACGCTCGTGCTGGAGGATTATCCGCTGGCCAACTCGGAGTTCAACAAGATGCACGGCATCAAACTGCTGCAGTTCGGCGTGCCCGGCAACAAGGAGCCGTTCGTGGACATCCCCGAGGACGGCATCGTGGTCGCACTCAAGGCCGTGCTGGACAAGCGCAACCATCCGATGCTCATCCACTGCAACAAGGGCAAGGTAAGGAAAGTGGGGTTTGGTGCCAAAAAATCTGTTTTTGGTAATTAGTATCTTTTGGATAATTGCTGGATATTTTGTGTAGCATCGCACTGGATGCCTTGTGGGCTCGCTGCGCAAGGTGCAGCGCTGGGCATTTAGCTCCATCTTCGATGAGTACATCCGCTTCTCGGCGCCCAAGCCTCGCATGATGGACCAGCAGGTGCGGATTTTTGTTGTTGTGTTTTTCCTGAAGTGGCAATGGTTGACGAGGATGTTTCATGATCCTTTAGTTCATTGAATTATTTAAAACCGAGCGTGTCACGGAGGAGGAAAGCTTGGCGGAGTATTTGCCCAATTGGCCCGGTCTGTAGTTTCTTGACTTTGCGGGATTCAGCTTCAATCAACAATTTAAAACTACTCCTAAGACAGCTACTTAGTATACAACGGTGCAGTGGCCCAAGAAGTTGACAGCTTGTCGATTGGTGACACGAATGAATACTTCGTTGTATTTCCATAAACTTCGAAACCGTTTTTTTGCATTGCGTGCCCCACAAGCATGCAAAATACTCCGTTGTCGAGTACTTCAGTATTCATCAGTTCGATTGCAAAATTATGTCAGAGATGCAAGCACGCACAACGAACGCAAGAACTACTACGTACTTCGAAGTACTTGCATTATAATAGGTCCAACATTGATTTATTCGATAAGTAGTGCATTTCCTGGTAAGGAATTCTTTTTTCGGCTCGACTGCAGACACGCCTTTGGATGGCGGAATTTTAAATGCAATATTGTTCGTTGTTGCGAGACTAAGGGTCCTGGATAGCTTTACATTTTAGACATCACCTTCTCACCACCGTCCAAGAATACTGAGGATGACTTATCCGCATCTGAAATTCGTCCTTACATAGTGGAAACATAAAGTATGGACAAAAAATTGTTTATGTGCTTAGCTTGTCAAGTTTTGCGCCGCTGCTCTCCGTCGAAACGTTTGTGGTGGAAAGCAGGCACCAGCAATAGCCCGCGTTGAGACTCTCAACTTGAGAGCCTAAACTAACACGACTTGATGGATTGAGTATTCCCGAAGCAGCGCTGACTTGATTCAAAACCAGACGTCTTGGTGCATGTACCTCCATGGTTTACTTCTGCGGGCTCATGCGGTTATAGTTGCCGCGGTTCTCACCCCGGGAGGCGTCAGCGACCTTAGCCATTCCCATCACGACCACGACGGCAACGACGACCAGACTCTTGAAGAACTGCATACTTAACTTGGGGTAGTCGGCTTGGTAAGGCGAATTGGAAAGTGAAATCTATAGGCTAGCACCGCAGCAGTGTCGACGCCACGTGTGCCACCAATCGCAAACCAGTGGTGCTCAAAAAGCGCCCTTGCAACATAGCAACAGAGGCTAAAGAAGTGTCTCTACGGGTGGTTACGTACTGACAATCCAATACGAAAACAGTTTCGTATGGATTGGGGATGTTTTTCAGATAGCCATCGTTGCCTGTAAAAAAATGTGTGTGCTTGTGGTATACATGTATTGCTATACATGTACTGGTTCCCTTACAGGAAATGCACTCTAATGACAGGGAGGAAAACATGTCAATACATGCACAATGAAATTGTTTTTGTTTCGAGAAACTTGCCTCGCCTACAACTACACGAGTACAGTATAGAGTACGTGGCGACTGCATGAGACTCGATATAGAGTGCATTTCCTATCCAACTACGGTTGTCGTGTCAACTGCAGTGACTGCAGTCAATCCACGAATCCTTGGAAAGTGATTTGAGCTATTCTCGCAACATTAGATGTCGTGGTAGGTTAGTGCGCAGTGAGCGGGTGGCTGCGCAATATTTGCGGGATGGGGCAAGTGCCAAGCATTTCAGCGAACGGACCCGTTGCTGCAACTCGAAGTAGCTGTGGGTTGTTTCATCTGAAAGTCGCTGCCGTCGTCGTGCTGGGAGTGACTCAAGTCGTCGCCAGAAGTGAGAGCTGCGGAGAATGCAACTGCGTCAACCCACAGAGTCCATCAAGACATCGGTGTCTCCCTGGGGCAGCGAATAGGCTGTCAATACTAAGCAATTACGTTTCTGCGGTGCCATTTCCACCAGGAAGCCAGCATACGCCTAAATACTACTTGAAGCACTTCGAAGTTCTCACACTTAATAAGACAAACCCACTCAAACAAAAACGCCCGCCCTTATTGCAGACCAACGACGTTGGATTCTAGCGGGCATGTGGGCGAAATGCATACTGATAGTATAATACTTCTTGAAGTATTTTTACCTGTAATGTAAAGTTCAATGTGAGCTGATCTCTCTAACTTAGGTGCTTTAGACTGATCTGTAACTTTGGTGCTTTAGATTCTTACCCATGTTTCAACCCGAGCCAAAAGGTCACCCGCTGAATTCTCCCTCGATTAACACAACTTTCAGTTTGTACGTGGCATGCGCGCATCAGTTTGTCCAAGACGGCTGGATTTGTTTGTATTCTGTCTCCAGATTACCATGGTACACTGTAGCAACTGGACAACCGGTAAGGTCGCTCAACGCTTATTAATAATGGCTTTGAAGGTGTTTGCATTATAAAATATGTAGCCATCTCTTATGTCAATACATGGCTACATTCGGAAATAAGGAGCCCATTCCGCTTACCATTGGCGATGGCAACAACGCTCAAGAAGTGTCTAAAGCTGCACAAGCTCTTCTTGGCCGAGGTTAGCCACAGTCTCTAACTGCGTCATCCCATAATCCATCCTCCTACCTCTCTAACCTCGTTGTTTTCTCTTATCCTTTCCCCGCTGCCTGTTGCATTCTCCAAACGACTGGCGCAGGTGGCACGAAGCGCCCGCCTTGAGTCGGAGGGCTTCCAAGTGCTGTCGTCTCTGGCCAACGTGAGCCAGCGGGTGCCGACGTTGTTGCAAACTAGTACTGCAAATTTCAACGGCAGCAAAAATGATGACGTCGACGGCAACTTGGAGGTGATGGGCGTGCTAGGTTACTCTCGCAACACACAGGCTCTGTTGCTTCAGAAACACTTTTTGGCCCTGGAGAAGAGCAGGGGGTTCTTAACCGACATCCTGCGCGACTACCAAGAGTTGCTGCGTCATCTCCGTTCGTTTACGAGCGAGTGTGCGACCCTGGTGGACGACGCACTTATTGAAGGGGAAAGTGCGGCCACAGGTGCAGATGAAATGGCAACGGTAACTTTCCCCTTTCAGTTGCAGGAGTGGATGGAGACTGTGTTGACAATGTTCGAGCACGAAGTGTTGCGCAAAACGAGGCTCGTGGCAGATTTGGAGTACAGCGACACCGGTAGATTGAGTGCTGTGGCCAAGCAGTGGAGTGCAAAGGGAGCTGTTGGCAACATCGACCACGACTATGGTGCGTAGCGTGTTACTTCGTGGTTGGTTAAGTGTACGAAGGTGCTAACCTGTTTTTTTCTTCTTTTTTTGCAGTGCAAACAGGTTTGCAGTTGCCGCAAGCCAAGTCTTCATCTGCTTCGCAGTCTGCAGAGCCGGACGCGTCGAAGAACAAGAACAAGAAGAAAAAGAAGAACAAGGCCAATAATAAATGAAAAGATTGTGCACCGACATCCATCCATTCACCATTTCTAGCTGGTCTCTAAACATTGCATCTGTCCTATTCTTTCGTTGTTTTTCCTTCATTCTCTCTGTAATGTCGCCACACTGCGCTTTCTCATACAAATGGGATGCCGCTAATAGTACTAGCCTTGTACGCCGGATACTCGTCCGGGAAGAAAGCAAGCAGCAGCTGCTCCTCATATCTAGCAACAAACAGAAAACACCATACTTTACCGTTATTCCACCACTTCTTCACGACGACAAACAAAAAAAATAACGCACGGAATGCGGTCGTGAAAGAAGCTCCAGGACACGATCGAGTAGCCCACTGCACATAAAGGGTTGCCCTGTAGGATCTGACTGCCCACGATCCACCAGAACCAGCCCAGGTAACTCGGGTGACGGATGAAGCGGTACACTCCGTGCGTAACAAGTTTGTGCTCTTTCCTCTTGAGGTACTCGATCCGGTGCGAGAAGTTGCTGGCAGCGGTGCTCATGGCTGAGATCCGGAAGAATTGACCCACCACAACGAGTGCAATCCCCACCGGACGAACCAGAGCATGCAATTTCCACTCGGGCACGAAGTACAGCTCCAGCCAAAACTCCACGCAACTGAACAGCACGGCCAAGTGATACTCTCGACTGTGGTTAAGTAGGAACGCTGCATCAACAAAAACACGAGCAACACGGTTAAGGTAAACTTGTCTCATTGAGGAGGCAAATGCAAGTGCAATTTTGCCGATGGTTAGATATTTCAGTTAATTGGTTCGTAACTTACACTCATAACTGACATTTGCGGGTCGATACGCGGCTGTCAGCATAAACTCCATCAGGTGGAAGAAGCCCAGCGCCAGCCCGTAGAGACTCCACTGCTCCACGCACCTCCAGCGCGCGGACACCGTGGCATCGCCCGCGCTGGCATCCAGCGCTACGAGCTCCGTGTAGAGCAGCAGCGACACGTGCAGAGTCATGAAAACGCCCAGCCCGAAGGCCGCGAGCGCCACTTTGCCCAGTCCGCGGTCGGAGCGGAAGGCCTCGGAGCGGAGCATGTTCGATAGAGAGAGAGAGTGATTGCAACGCGATAAACGCACTTAGCATGATATTTGGTACAGTGTACCATGTGACTTGCAGGTCAATAATCTACCCCCTTCAACGAGAGCAACCGTCAAGTGTGTGGGTCTGTCAGGCGGTGCGAACAGCTGCCCATGGGCCGCCGAAGGGGGGCCCCCATGGGCCAAAAAGCTGCCGAGCGCAGCGAAGGCGGCCCCACCGGTCTGTATAGCGGGCCCGCAGGGCCCGCCCTTCATCGAACTCATTGGCATAGTACTGTGAGTGCCGCGCAGCGGCGGCGCTTGGCTAAATAGTAATAGTACTACTACCGCCGCGAAGCGGCGTATAATATTAATACTAACAACGATAATATCAACACCGCCGCGTAGCGGCCGCTACTATAAACACGGAGGTAGATAATAGCGCCACCGCCGCGGAGCGGCGGCGCTCGGCTACCGTCTTACCCCGTATCAGACGCCTAGGCGTTAAAATAAAATAGAAAGCCCACTGGGCGTTGTGTTCGAATACAAAGCCTAGGCGTTATATTGAGGTGTACGAATAAAAGTCTGAAGGTCAGGAGGACCGGATCGAAAGTTGTTCATACTAGAGTCCCTTCAAGTTTGATAACGAAGAGCTGGCCAAGTCGAGCAAGTTTGAGAGACTTCTGGAACCCGGTACGTGTACGTAGAGATCACCTTGTAGTCGGGGTGCGAAATGTATCACTTCTGCAGAGCTGGTTGGCTGGAGGGGGTATTGGTACAACATATGCCAGCAACAGCACATGGTAAGGTAGGCGCTCTATTTCGCCATGCTTTTAATTCGAGGGTCTGTTGTATTGATGCGTTTTTGCACTCCTTCAAAGTTAACGCCTAGGCGTCTGATACGGGGTAAGACGGTAGTCTACCCCCTTCAACGAGAGCACCCTGTCTGTCGGTCGGTCAGTTGGTGCGTCCAGATGGGTACAGTGGGCCATGGGCCACCGAGCGCAGCGATGGCGGCACCCGATTGGCCAAAAAGCTGCCGAGCGCAGCGAAGGCGGCCCCCGCCGCCGAAGGCGGCCCCACCGGTCGATATTGCGGGCCCGAAGGGCCCGCCCTTCATCAAATTCACTAACATAGCACAGCGAGTAGTGCAGCGAGCCGACGAGGAGAGCGGAACGGAGGCGGCATATTGCACCGCCGCGCAGCGGCGGGACTCGGATAATAATTATATTAAAACTAACATAGATAGTAATAACACCGCCGCGTAGCGGCGGCTAATATAAACACGAAGGTAGATAATAGCGCCACCGCCGCGGAGCGGCGGCGCTCGGCTAGTTAAGACGGTAGTCTACCCCCTTCAACGAGAGCACCCTGTCTGTCTGTCGGTCGGTCAGTTGGTGCGTCCAGATGGGTACAGTGGGCCATGGGCCGCCGAGCGCAGCGATGGCGGCACCCGATTGGCCAAAAAAGCCGCCGAAGGCGGCCCCACCGGTCGATATTGCGGGCCCGAAGGGCCCGCCCTTCATCAAATTCACTAACATAGCACAGCGAGTAGTGCAGCGAGCCGACGAGGAGAGCGGAACGGAGGCGGCATATTGCACCGCCGCGCAGCGGCGGGACTCGGATAATAATTATATTAAAACTAACATAGATAGTAATAACTCCGCCGCGTAGCGGCGGCTAATATAAACACGAAGGTTGATAATAGCGCCACTGCCGCGTAGCGGCGGCGCTCGGCTAGTCTACCCCCTTCAACGAGAGCACCCTGTCTGTGTGTCGGTCGGTCAGTTGGTGTGTCCAGATGGGTAGAATGGGCCATGGGCCGCCGAGCGCAGCGAAGGCGGCTCCCATTCGCTAAAATACATTTTTGTGGACTACACTAATCGCACTTTGTTGAGTCAGTTAGGTCTGAATGTAAACTTTGCCCCCATTTCGAAATCGAACGCGCGCGCGGACACCTCGCGGACAAGGTACGCTGCGTGTACTGCATGATAGTCTGAGTATCCACAACCATACCATGGTGGTCTGAGGTCCCTGGGGAGAGGTTAGGGTAATGTTTAATTGCCTGGGTGGGAGGGGGGTTCCTGCCCAGGGGACGCGTGCTAAGGGGTTTTAGAAAATAATAAACTGAACTGTTTGGACTATTCTTAGTCTTAATTAGTACTGTTTATTAAAGAGTATTTAACCCACCGCCCGCTTTGCGCGAGAGCACACTAAGCGTCTGCCTATTGGCCATACTTAACCGACACCTTTCCGCCAGTAGGAGCCGAGCGATTCCTTAAGCCTGTACACGTCCCTGGACGATTAACCCCCGAAATCTAGAGGGATGTGCATAGGTGGAATGCGCAAAGGACCACAACCACCGTACGCCTACCCCAACCCGGCAATTCCAACGGCACTTTGTGCAATGAATACCACTCCGGGCTGTGAGGCCCGTTGAAGGCGGGAAAGTGATTGGTTTATTATGGAAGGGGGCTTGGCGGTCGTGCGGCAACTATTATACCCAACACCCTACAAGAACAAGGCAGTCTCTTCGCAAGAACAAGGACACCTTTTTCGCGGTGGTGGTATTGGGGCCCGTTCACTGGGATGGTTTTATGCTATTCGATGGTTAGTACTGCGATGTCTAAAGCGAGTCCGAACTGTGTAGCCTTTGATTGCGTGGATGCACGTTGTCTAATAGTCTTGAATTTCGGGTGCGCCTAGCCGGTTAAGCGACCCTTCAATTCTTATGGTGCCAGTGGAAGTTCCGATTTAAAAAAATACCAACAGCTGACCCATTACCCCTCTACAACCAAAATGGTTAATTGCCTGAGCTGAACAAGCACAGTGGCATCAAGCCGAGGCTCACGCACTGTCACCGAGGGAAGTGACACAAAATAATTAGTGCGGTGAGCTGACGCTTCAGCACCAAAGAAGCTCACTGTTGCTTTCTCCAAAGGTATTGAGAGGCAACACAGGCGAGTCGTGCTTTGAGGCGGTAAACGAGGAGGTGCGGTGCACAAAAGAGAAAAAGAAAAAAATCAATTGAAATGGAAGCTTGGCTATATGAGGAGTTTTACCGTCGCTTGGTCTGTGAGTTGTACCTGGCATTTACGATTATAAGATGACAACGCATGTATGCGGTTGGTCAAACGCTGTTGGATTTGTATCAGTGGCGTCGTGGGAATTCTGTTGGGTAGCGTGCTGCCGTTCTGGCTGGATTGGAGTTATTTATATATGATTGAATTTTACACATGTATTGGCGTTTCATCTAACGTATTCTGTTGTGTCGATCTCTTTCGTGTATATAGGGAGTCATGGCTCCCAAACGCAAGCGCACGCGAAGGGAGATCGAAGAAGCCCTGCTGCAAAACGCGCGCGTGAACGCCACACCTGCCGGACCGGAAGAGCCAACCGACAGGAAGAAGCGGAGGAAGCGGAGAAACTACCACAAACGCAACTTGGACAAGGAATTCGCAGCTCTCAGCATCGACGCAGCTGATGCCGACGTCCCGACAGCTAACGTTCAAGACGTGGTCATGACTGAGGGGGCTACTGTGGAGCAGGAAGTCAAGCACACTGGTGGCGGCTCAAACGGAAGATGAACGCAACACTAACAGGAAGACACACCGTCATCAAGAGGCTGCTAGACGTGAACGACAGAGCGAGGAAGAACGGATCTCCAATAGACAAGAGCACCGAGAGCGAGAGGCGGAGAGGCGTGCTACGCAATCCGAAGCAGAACGCGATGCGAACAGACAGCTGATTCGTGCTCGGGAGGCCATCCGACGTGCCTCGCAGACTGAAGAAGAGTGCTCAGCATCTCAAGCGGTTGCGCGGGATCAGTACGCAAGTAGACGCGCAGCGCTAACGGAAGAGGAGCTGGAGGCACGATGAGAACAAGATCGTATTCGGCGCAAGTCAGTCAAGCGTTGCCATGGACACGTAAACCACGAGAACTTCAGGGCGTCCATGGTAACAGGAGAGAACGTGGTGAACGGGCGTCACAGACTCCCTCCCACAGTAGTGTGCCCGTGGTGCCAAGCTTGGAAGTGGCCTGACGAGTCTGATTTCATATGTTGCATGAAAGGCAGGGTCAAACTCCATCCCCTTCAGCCTGCACCAGGCCGGCTGCTGGAGCTGTACGGAGAGAGCGAGTTCCGCCGCCACGTCCGGGCGTACAACCAAACATTTGCCTTCACGTCGATTGGTGCTTCCTCAAGTGACAACACTTTTCGAGGTGTTGATCAAGATCAGGACGTAGCGGGACAACACGGTGTTTATTCGTATCGTATTCAAGGGGCGATGGGTCATTACCTGGGATCAATGCTGCCGTACGTGGACCCAGCTACAGGTGAGAGAACTGCACCAAAGTTCGCGCAGATCTATATCGTGGATCCCGACATGCAAGCGCGAGCTCAGAGACGCAAAGGCATCTACGCCGATCTGGACAATGTGGCGCTGAGGGATATCGAGGATATGATGGAGAGGTGTAATCCGTTTGCTCAGCAGTTCTTAAACTTCGGGGAAAAGCTGCGGGAGGATTTGGCTAATGGTGTCGATGTGATGGACATTCAATACCGACTGCACGCTAAGGCGTCGCAGCCTGGGACACACAACTTGCCAACCGTTTCTGACGTTGGGGCTGCATTGATCGAGGATGGAAATATTGCCAAGCCACGCGACCTGCTTCTTCTCGCTAGGGATCACCAGTTGCTGCGACTCTTCGAGACAGATGAGAAGTACGATCCTCTTCAATATCCACTGCTGTTCCCCCATGGTGATCTCGGATGGACGCATACACTCACGTATGCGAACGGAGCCGTTTATAGAAATAAAAGGAAGATGGCTCTACGCGAACACACGGCGTATCGACTGTTCCAGAAGGTGGGCGATCAGTCCGCACTTCACCAAGGCGGGCGCCTCTTCCAGCAATGGGTCGTTGATCAGCGAGCCAAGTGTGAACAGGAACAACTACGGTGGGTGGCAACTCATCAGAAAGAGATTCGGGCAAATCAGTATCATGGTGTTGAAGATGCCCTGCTTAACGAGAACACCATTACGCTGGATGAAGGCGAAGGACTCCTGTCTGAATACGACCGTACGCGCGGCGAGTTGGTACACCCCGACCGGCAGCACCGAGAAGATCATTTTTTACGCCAGATCGGCAAGCGTGTCATCCTTCCAGACTCACATGTGGGTGGCCCGCGCTTCATGTACAAGGCCTACCAAGATTCAATGGCTATTGTTCGTGAGTATGGAAAGCCCGACGTCTTCGTGACCATGACGTGCAATCCCAAGTGGGAAGAGATTGAAGAGAAGATCACGGACCCTCTTCAGAGTGCCCAAGACCGCCCTGACATTGTTGCTCGCGTGTGGCAACAGAAGCTTAAGGCGCTTTTAAAGGATTTGGATGAGGGTGTCCTGGGACGTCTACTGGCGCGGATTTACGTTGTTGAGTTCCAGAAGCGCGGGCTACCACATGCCCATATCCTCATTATTCTGGAGGACGAAGACAAGCCTCGCACCCGGGAGATTATTGACAAGTTGGTGTCTACTGAATTGCCTGACAAGAACGTCAACCCTGACCTCTTCGACACGGTCATGACTTGCATGATGCATGGCCCATGTGGGGAAGCATTTCCTTCTAGCCCATGCATGAAGGACGGAAAGTGCTCGAAGGGATTTCCAAAGCCGTTGGTAGAGGTTACGCGAGCAAACCCGGACGGATACCTCCATCAGCGTCGTCTTACCGGCACCCGTCGCACCCATGAGCGCCACCATGCGGCCCGGCTCGAAGTGCGCCGTGATGCCGCGCAGAAGCTGCTTCTCCTCGCCCGACGGCAGCGTCACAAAGTACTCCAGGTCCTTGATGCACAAGTTCGACGGTGTATAGACAGCGTCGTCGTGAACCAGGTGTTCTGACGTACAAGGGCAAAACCTACGACAACGAGACTGTAAACCAGTGGGTGGTTCCGTACAACCCTTACCTATCGCAGAAGTACAATTGCCACATCAATGTGGAAGTGTGTACTGCGATCACAGCAATCAAGTACATGTACAAGTACGTCTACAAGGGGTCCGATAGAGCGGTAATCACCATTGAGGCCGTGCGCAATCCCAACAACCCTCGCGAGGAGCCGAACGAGATCCTGCGGTTTCTTAACGCAAGATATATATCACCATCGAGGCATGTATGCGTCTATTGGCGTTCGAGATCCAGGGCAAGACGCACTCTATCATCAGGCTTACGGTGCACTTGGAAGGTGGTCAGATGATTGTTTTCGAGCCCACTGATGACCCAGCAGTAGTTGCAGAGCGGGGTCGCCGCACTACACTTACCAGCTTTTTCGAACTGTGCGCGAGTGAAGAACCAGAAGACCAGATCGCCAAGACCATGCTGTATCATGAAATTCCTAAGAAATTTTCTTGGGATAACAAGGCGAAGAAGTGGGTTCGTCGCTCGAAATACCAAGCGGCTATTGGGCGCTTAATCCATGTATCTCCGCGAGACATTGAGCGCTTCTACTTGCGGGTACTACTGTGCCACCGAAGGGGACCGACTTCATTCAAGGATTTGCAGACCGTGGACGGGGTCGTTCAACCGACCTTCCAAAAAGCGGCGATGTATGCGGGGTTCCTCGAGAATGACCAAGAGAGGGTCGCTTGCATGTCGGAAGCGTCATCATTTAAGATGCCGAAAGCACTTCGACAACTGTTTGCCACACTACTGGTGTATTCCCAAGTTTCCGACGTCCGCGCACAATGGGACCAATTCTACGGCGAATTATCGAGAGATTTTGCGTTCACATACCGCAATCTTGAAGGACAGACCAAAGAGGACACCAACCAATTCCACACGCTCAAGGATCTTAACGACCTGTTGCAAATCAGCGGGTATGCCGTACACCACTTCGAGCTCCCACACTTATGCGAACATCGGGAGTTGGTTCTCACCTCTCTTCTGGAAAACAACCTCATCCGAAGTGAATTGGAGGGATACAATCACGATGTGTTGCAAGGAGTTCATGACCGAACTGATGAGCTTAACGATGGACAACGGGACATTTACGACCAAATTATGGACGCAGTGGAACGTCCGCAGGATGGCAAGAAACTATTCTTCGTCGACGGACCAGGTGGTACAGGGAAATCAACGCTGTTGAAGAATATCCTTGCAAGTGTTCGGCTTTCGGGGAAAATCGCAATTGCGGTAGCTTCTAGCGGTATTGCAGCGCTACTGTTAATGGGAGGGCGCACAGCTCACTCTACCTTCAAGATCCCTCTCAAGCTAAATGAACACTCGACGTGTTCGATTTAAAAGCAATCCAAGCTCAGGAAGTTACTTCAAGCGGCCAGTTTGATCATCTGGGATGAAGCACCGATGACACACCGCCACGCCTTTGAAGCTGTTGACCGGAGCCTACGCGATATCTTGGACAATGACCAGGAACCCTTCGGAGGAAAAACGTTCGTACTGTCTGGAGACTTTCGCCAAATCCTCCCCGTTGTAGTGAGAGGAACTCCAGCTGAAACAATTGACGCCTGTCTAAAGTCCTCCACTCTGTGGCCGCACTTCCAACAAGTTCGCCTTACAGAGAACATGCGCGTGCGGGCTGCCCACAGTGCAAGTACGGCTGCAGAACTGGCGGCCTTCTCAGATTTTCTCCTTCAAGTTGGTGAAGGGAGGCATGAGGTAAACCGCGCACTGGGGGACGACTACATGAAGCTCCCCCGTGACATGTTGGTCGAGAACCCGCCCGAAGAACGTGACGAGGACGCCGAAATTGCGCCAGGTGTGGTCCCCATTGGACTCACTCG
>KZ985338.1:70652-87987 GCA_000687305.2 Phytophthora rubi
CTACGCGATATCTTGGACAATGACCAGGAACCCTTCGGAGGAAAAACGTTCGTACTGTCTGGAGACTTTCGCCAAATCCTCCCCGTTGTAGTGAGAGGAACTCCAGCTGAAACAATTGACGCCTGTCTAAAGTCCTCCACTCTGTGGCCGCACTTCCAACAAGTTCGCCTTACAGAGAACATGCGCGTGCGGGCTGCCCACAGTGCAAGTACGGCTGCAGAACTGGCGGCCTTCTCAGATTTTCTCCTTCAAGTTGGTGAAGGGAGGCATGAGGTAAACCGCGCGCTGGGAGGCGACTACATGAAGCTCCCCCGTGACATGTTGGTCGAGAACCCGCCCGAAGAACGTGACGAGGACGCCGAAATTGCGCCAGGTGTGGTCCCCATTGGACTCACTCGAATTTTCGACGCGATGTACGCTGATATTAACAACCCGGCCATTGCAACGGACGATTACTTCGCGAACCGTACTATTTTGACGACAACCAACGCAATGGTTCACCGTATCAACGATGCTGTATCAGCGCGTCTGGATGGTGATGCCCGCGAGTACCGGTCGATTGACTCAGTGCAGGACGACGAGGAAAGTAACTTCTTTGAGCAGGAGGTGCTGAACTCAGTGAACATCAACGGAATCCCGCCGCACAAGCTGACGCTCAAAGTGGGAGCACCGATCATGCTCATGCGCAATTTGAACCCGGACCTAGGATTATGCAACGGGACACGACTACGGGTTGTTGAGCTCAAACCACACGTCATCCACGCGACGATAATGACCGGGGAGCGTCGCGGCCAGGACGTGTTGATTCCAAAGATCGTTTTCATAAGCGACGACAATGCTCGAAACTTCCCGTACCGTTTGAGGCGCAAGCAGTTTCCAGTTCAGACAGCATTCGCAATGACCATCAACAAAGCGCAAGGACAAACGGTGTTCAACCTGGGGCTGTACCTAGCGTCTCCCTGCTTTTCCCACGGCCAGCTCTATGTCGCGCTCTCCCGAGTTACCGCTCGATCCAAGATCAAGGCGCTGATTGAGTATCCAGAGTTGGAGGAAGATGACGGCGTGTACACTGCGAACATTGTGTACAGGCAGATTTTCGAGACTGCGTAAGGAAATCGGACAGTTTGATAATACATTTGCATAACGTTTGATAAGACTTTTGTATTGCTTTAGTCTGATAAAATTAAATTTCAGCCGAGCGAAGCGAGGCGTGTACTCAACTTAAGAGTACTATTGCCCGCCGGAGCGAAGCGGAGGCGGGCGGCCCACACTATTGGGACTAAAACTAAACCCACCGCCGCGAAGCGGCGACGCTCGGCTAGTCTACCCCCTTTAACGAGAGCAGCCTGTCAGTGGGTCCGTTAGTCGGTTGCGTCGCATGGGTACATTGGACATGGGTACACTAGACCGCCGAGCGCAGCGACGGCGGCTCCCGATTCGCCAAAATGCTGCCGAGCGCAGCGAAGGCGGCCCCACCGGTGGTTATTGCGGGCCCGCAGGGCCCGCCCTTCATCAAATTCACTAACATAGCACTGCGAGTAGTGCAGCGAGCCGACGAGGCGAGCGGAACGGAGGCGTGATATCAATCCGCCGCGCAGCGGCGGGACTCGGCTAATATTAATATTAAAAAGCGGCGGCTAATATAATAAACACGAAGGTAGATAATAGCGCCACCGCCGCGCGGAGCGGCGGCGCTCGGCTAGTCTAAAGCATCAATCAGAGCAACGTGCTGTCCGTAACGGAGCGATCACCTGAATTCTGATTGGCTGAAATTCGCCATATACGACCTTCATTGGGCATTAATGAGGAACATCCTTCATTGGGCACACATACTGCTGCCGAGCGCAGCGAAGGGGGCCTTTATTGGCCAAAAAGCTGCCACTGCGCAGCGAAGGCGGCCCCATCGGTCGATATAGCGGGCCCGCAGGGCCCGCCCTTCATCAGACTCACCAACATAGCACCGCGAGTAGTGCAGCGAGCCGACGAGGCTAGCGGAACGGGGACCGCCACTGCCGTAGCGGAGCGTAGGTAGCCTGCACTTAATAGCGAAGCGAGCTGAGCGGCTCCAACTAATAAAAACTACCGCCGCGTAGCGGCGGTGCTTGGCTAGTGGGGGACTACAGTCTTCCCTCCCGCAAATGATTATCACGGAAAAACAGCACAACTCTATAGATTATCATATGGCAATGACTAGAGGTACAAACGAAATTTGTACCTGTCGTCAAACGTCGAGTGGTAATTTAAATTCTCGATTTTAGATTTTTGAAAAAAAATCATTGCGATCGTCGGCCATCCGAATCATTCTCGATTCTCCCCCTCGACCGATCAAGCGCCTCCCGCCCAACCAAGCCACGCGGCGCGAGTTCATTCCCTGCTGCAGTCATCTCTTGGTACGTAGGTTTGGGGCGTGTCCAACCCCCCCCCCGGTGCGCAGGTTCTCTAATGTACTCGTTTATCTTGAATAAGGTCTGCCGATGGTGCTAAGCTCGCCTAGAGAGCAGCCCTCGGGCGCGGAGGATCCTGTACGAGTCGACTGCCAGCCAATTCGTCGGGTGTGGTACGAGAGTCGGGGGACGTTCGAGACGTTTTTACACGAGTACCAACGAACTACAAACCAACTATTCAGGGTCCGCTCCTCCACTCCCACAGAAACGCGGAAATAAACGATCAAGACCAAGGAGGTATGGTCCACGGACGAGCTACTTTCTGAAGGTATCGGCCCCTACTACAAGAAGTTCGAATGCACGCATGCAAAGGATCAACATACGCGCGGCGGGGGTCGTCCGAAGGGAGCACGCGCCATGAAATCTCCACCAGCTTGTACCAGCACTTTCACGAGGTCCAGGCGGTGCTTCTCGCTTGTGACGCGGAGACATCGTTGTGCGACCGCACATAGAGTTTATTTTCTCCTAGCTCGAACCTTCAATCACCTTATTCATTTGGTTTAAACACTATTCTCTTGTTACACGATCTCTTTCTTCGATTACTTGGTGCCGATGCTGAGCTGCGCCACCACCTCGTCCCTTGACTGCAGACTCCGGGAGCAGCTCTCGCCGGCGTCTAACCGCCTCTCCGTCCTTCTGCTGCGCGTCCGGTGGTCACTCGCGGTTCAAGTAGGTGACCAAGGCCTCCGCGTCGCCCGCAGCGTCCGGAGCTAGCCCCATCTGCAGCAGTAAATTCACGACGTCATGCCCCCCAGGAGCTGTAGATACCGGCACATTGCTCGTCGAAGGACGGGTCTTCAGTCACGTCGAATGCTGCGCCGCACGCACAAGTCTTCGCTACACTCACACAACATGCGTGTAGCCATCGTCGGTAGGCGCAACATTCACGTCACTCCACGATCAAATCCCGGTCAGCCTGCGGTCCGAACCGTTTAACCGCGGAGTGAGTGAATCTCTAACTTTGCCGTAATTTTTGAATCCCAAGCCGTCATTTATTTATCTTTCAGCTGGGCGTTTGTTCGGTTGGTCTCCGATTGGTCATTGTTTGTCCCCAGTTGTCCTATATTGTACCTCTTAGCATGTCTTTCACACCGTACCAACCGTTCGTTTGTACCTCTAACAAGATTATGGAGTGAGTGCCAACATTGCTCCCTTCTGAATGTGATAATTTGGCAAATATGATAAGACTCTTGTTCGAGAGTCCTATCATATTTGCCAAATTATCACATTATGATAAGACTCTTGTTAGAGAGTCTTATCATATTTTCCAAATTATCACATTCAGAAGTGAGCAATGTTGGCACTCACTCCATAATCTGTAATCAATTCCCCGCCGTGAACATGCTCCTTAAACCACCCACGAATCACACAGGCAACCGTACCCGAAAGAAGACGCGGTAACTGGTCAAAAGCACATGCGCGAGCCAACGTCACGCAAAACGAGCTTAGAGAATGGTGGAGTACTTAAGTACTTGCTTTGAACCCCCGCGCAGGCAACAGTCTCAGAATCGGGTGCTCCGCCGAGATCTTTAGTGCCGTGGTACTGTATGCGATGACCATAAAATCAGCCACACTATCACCTATCCTGGTCTCGACGAGGCAATAAAGCTCTGGGTGTTCGCACATCAGGTCAACTGGGTTCTCAAATCCGAGCTCGTAGGCCCTTCGTCAAAATTGATAGTGTCTAATATAGCTCATATCTGGTCCTAAAACTTATCAGTTATCATTACTGGCAGGGAATATCAAGTGTGTTGCCTTAGTATGGGAAACTTCTATTGCAGAAATCGGGAGATGTCGAAATTGAAAAATCCGATCACTTATCATATCATATCGATTGAAAGGGGTTCAGATTTGGGAGGGACGACTGTAGCACAAATCACTAACGGTGCGACCTCAAATCAATTAGTTTGTGTGAGACAAATTGATGTATTGTGCCTTTCTGATCAAATGGCCAATCGGACTGCAAAAAGTAGGTTCTAAGCAGGAGGGGTTAGGGCTCGTGGTAGGATTTGCGATGCAGATGGCTGGGATTTACTGTTGTGTCTGAGGTCCTACGTAAGGGCTCACTTTTGGTCTAAAGGGTACCTTTAAGCAATTAAGGTCCGAATGGCCATTTTTCGCCGGCCATTTACTCCTACGAAAGAGCTGCTGCTCAGCCATCTTCCATTATCGACTCTTGTAGGACATGCTAAATTTAATTACCATCAGACTATCCTTTAGGAGGTCTTACGTAGGACCGCTACTCCTACGTAGGACCTTAAATCGGAGAGCAAAATGGCCGAAAGGCACAATAAGCCAATTTTTGGCGACCTCACACAAAATAGTACAGACAACGACGCAGAAATCCGGCAGCACTTAATGCCATCCCCCATAGTAAAATAGCGAGAATCCCCGTCCATTATCACAGGGAAATGAAACAAAACACAAGTAATTTCATATAAAGTACTTAAAAGCATATGATATACAAAGATGAAGCCCACTGATCAACTGGTATCGCGGGCTCGTGGCCCGCTTGAATTCGCAGTGCTAAACTTTCGAGGATACGGCTGAAGTTTACTCGGCCCTTTTTTTGAAATTGGCTTGAATATAAATAACTTCGTTATTCCTATGTTATGGAATAACGAAGTTTTACGAGCCAAATGCAAATCCGGCGAATGCATGAAGATCCGTGCAACGGTTCGCTACTTTCTCTTGATTGGTTAAAAACATTTATTTGTCTAAACGCGCAGACTTGGATGCATGCCGCACTTTTGTTAATCATTGCACAGGGCTACTAGAAGAACACCGTTGCTCTGCTACTGACATGCCCTTGCTGTCGCTCTGCTGCAGTTGCTCGCAGATGCTGTCAATCTCCGACCGCCAATCGCTGCTGCCAACGGCGGTCCCATGAGGAACCTTTGCCATGCCGCCAACTTGCCTAGTGTTGCCACGCTCACTTACTGCCGATTGTTTAAGCCGGTGGCGGCTCCATGAGGAGGCGATGCCATGCCGCCGACTTGCCCGAGTGCTGCCGCTGATAGTTGCTGCCGATGGCAGTCCCATGGGAAGCCTATGCTACGCCGCTGACTCGCCGATCATTGCCGACGTTCTGGTGCTGTTGACAGTTGCTGCCGGCGGCGGGACCAAAGTCCATGACGAATCTGGTGCCCGCCGGTGCCTAGCCGTCACTGCCGCTCTGCTGTCCTCCCTCTACTGTCGTTGCACTGCTACCGACTTACTGTAGCTGCCGTCGCTCGCGACCTTCCGACGTGGCGCCATTGCTCAAGACGAGCGTAATCCACGCCTCTGACATGCTGTTGCTGCCACAGGATGCCGTCGCTGTCGCTCTCCTGCCGGCGCTTGCTGCCGTCACTGTCGCTCTGTTACCGTCGCTGTCGCTCTCCTACCGGTGCTTGCTGCCGTCATTGTCGCTCTGCTGCCGTCGCTTGATGCCGGCGCTGTTGCTCTCCTGCCAACGCTCGCTGCCGGCGCTTGCTGGGAGCCGAAGTCGCGGTTTATGGCGGCCACGCGGTACTCGACTTGGAAGCGCACCTGCTTGCCCACGCAAAGCCTGCGCAGGTGCATGCGGCTCGCCCACGCGTACGGCTCGTTGCTCTGCTCGGGCGAGCGCGCCAGCCGCGGCGCCTGCAGCGACAACAACGTCAGCAGCAATACCGGCAGCTGCAGCGACGCGACCCAGCAAAGCCAACACGCCTACGAAAACTTGTTGGGACAGTGTCAGAGGTTGGCGAGCGCTGGGTCCTTCGATATACGCTTGTCCAGAACTACGTGTTCTCGAGTACTCCCTGCACTGAGGTGCGAGCGTTTTCGCCGCAAAACACTCGACGACAACAATATCACATGTAATGTAATACATTCGTGAAACAATGAAAAGCATGTTTCACGAATGCCGTTCGATGACAAACTTTTTGGCGTGGCAAACTATTGGTTCGCGGCCTGTTAGCCCGCCGGGCTCGCAGTTCGGTTCATGTTCTTTTTGACGTACATGTATTTTGTGCTGTGCAATGCGTTTGTCGTTTTCACTTAGCGCTTGGGTCGATTTATAAAATATGGACCTCGATATAAATACAGTTAGTGAAAAAGACAGTGCAACTTGACCAGATTATTTCTCACAAGCATGGGTTTGGATCCTGATTTATGGTAACTGTGCTGGAATTGCCGGTTTGAAAACGCAATTCCGGCCGATTTATTGTAACTCGACCTCTCCATCTGTCCGACACAATATGCACACATCATGTAGGAAGAATGATCAAAACGTGACACCAGCACTCGGACAGAGAAAATGGTGGGTGCAGATCATCATCGAGCTACTGTAGTTGTATTATGCCCCATATCTTGTTTCTCTGTTGTGTACTAGGTGGCGAGCCATTTATCGTATTCATAGGCATAATAGTTGTGTGCATACATTAGCTTTATATCTGTACGAGTGTTGCGGTGTAACTAGAGGTGTCGTGTAGAAGTCGGAAAGGATGACCATGCGATGTAGTGGTTTAGTACGTAAAAAGTATCCTACAAGCTACTTAGACTAAAAACTAAAATAGGAGCAGCTAGTGCACCCACAGATGAAGCTAAAGCGCCATCACACACCACCAGCGTAGCAGTATTAGAACGTCAGTTGCCGGCGACATTTCGGTGCCACCGAGGTGATCGTTTTTAGCAGGCAAGGAATAGCCGATACGACAAGTCTGTGGATAGGCACGATTTAGCAACCATCGCATTTTTATGTCCACGATTTATTTGCTGGTGGAGGTCGATCTAAGGCCTTAAATGGAGCGACAAAAAATCTGCAAAGCACAATACATGTATATATGTCAGGTGAGGTTTAGATCCATTGTTTACGTTATGATTTGGTACTGAGTACTCTGGATTTGATATCGAGAGTCGGGATTGCAAATGAGGTCATACTTGCCCTGCAAACTAACATTTCAAAAGGAATCGTTGTCATCATCGTGAAGTAAACATCATAATAAACTATTTAGCATTAACGTTGGCATTTAAATCTGTCGCTTAGATTAACAGGTCCTTCCGGGCCAACGTCATTGCCTTCCATGAATGAAAGCGCTCGTCTCTGAGTTTTTTTTCAGTAGCGATTTGTCCAACCAAAAAATATAGTATTTCATTGCCGCCTGGTTAAAATATATGAAAGGCACCATAATATGGTGCATATTATGAAGCTGTACAAAATAGAGTCCTTGTATGATTTGAAAGTGCATTATATTGCATAGCAATAGTGTACCATAGTCTTTGCCATTATACTTAGTTTGGAGGTCTGATTTAGTAACTCGGGGACCATAGAGTGGTGCTAAACTTACTGTTTCACTTTCCTTTAGACGAGCTAATCGCTTTTCGCAACTTCTATAAAATCTCAGTCAAATCTTGTGCAAAATAGTTATATATCAATAATAGAGAGTTTTCGCAACTTTTCCACTCCCATTCCCACACGCATCGATAAAATCTAACAGATACCCATAAGGATTTGGATTCAAATCTGTGGGAACAGGTCTTGTTTCCCGTATACTCACCAAATCTACAGACAAACTTTCCATTCCCACACACGAAAACCTCTAATAGGGTATGAGTCGATTTGGAGATTTTATGCGGGAATGGGAATAGGCCGCACTGCGAAAACTCTCTAATGAATCCAATAAATCCAGAGTGTGCTTTTAGGTACCCATGCAGCTTTCTCGTGGAGAAGCCTTCATTTTGCGAAACGTATGCTAAATGATCTTATTGTAGTGGGCTGGCCTGTCACTCCTCTCCGGAACACGGGCCGGATCGACGGAACAGCGTTCAAGTCGTGATCGACCTGACGCAGTAGCCGGTGTGGCACACCTAGCGGCGGACGGTGGCGAAGATGTGGCAAGGACGACGAAGTGGTGCTGGCTGCGAGCCAGTGGGCTAGCGCCACGGGCGACAGTTGAAGTTGGCAACCGCAGAAGATCGCAAGGCGAGACGACACGCGAGTAGGAGTAGGCAAGCGAGGAGAGGCGACGACGGCGAGCGAGCGTGAGGCCAGGAGGCCACGGCGAAGATGATTCGGACCCAAAGGGGAGATGTCCAGGTAGGACAATAGACGCCAGTAGGTAGGAGCGATAGGAAGTTGGTGGGGGCAACGAGCAGCGGTCTGGCAGCTCGACCCTCAGTTGCGATTTGTTGCTGGACAGTAACGACTCAAGACTAATAAAAAAAGTGCGCCGAAAGCGAGTTCCTGTAGTCTAGTGCTAGGGAAGTGCCGTGAGACCAGGGACGTGTCGACTAGCTACAAGAGTAAACGGAGAGGTAAGCGATAGTGGCGGGCAGTGCACAGATGAGGGCGATGTATTGAGTAGGGTGGCGGGACCACGGAGAGAGACCGTGGGGGCGCGGGGTGCACTCATAGCTCCTCGGCCGTGCGAATAAGGCGCTCTCGAGCGCTCGGTCAGTGTCCAGCGTGGTGACGGAGTCGCCGTTCGACCTATTTGCATGTCCGGCGGGGGTCGCCTGTGGCTTGCCGGAGCCCAGGTTGACTGTGTTCCCCTCCCAGCCGTCCCTATCCCCGACACGTCTGGTGAACGGGCCAGTAGCTGTCTGGTCAATGCTCGTACAGCCTCGCGCTGCTGGCAGTCGGCGCTTTACCTACCTACCTAGGCAAGGACAAGACGGATGAAAAATATGGCAGCACGCTAGACGTGCGGTGCTACGGTCGGATTGGGCTAGGGCAGGCCTGGGGAACTAACTACAATATATGTTATTTGCTGACGCTATTTTGACCTAGCACGGTACTCTAGCCACCATCATCAGAGCGGTTAGTACTGCTTAGCGTCTGGCCGATGCTCATAGCTAGAAATCAATAGCTCACTGCCAATTAAGCAACACGAATATGCATGCCTACTATAGGACTGTTTCTCTGTAAACACAATGTGCTCATTCCAGTTGCCTTTGTTACTGCTGCTATTGTAATCGTTTACATTGTTGCGGAGCTGTCTAGTTGCATATTTGCTCCACCGACGCTCCCATGTACGTAGATAGTAGATCATCAGATGCTGCTGAGCTGCTCGTTATAATACCTTGCTTGGTGTTTCTGTCGTCTGTTATTGCATTCATTGCTGTTGTTGCAGAGCCGTACAGTTGTACCATTGCTCCTTAAGTTGCTCTCGTAACATTAGCATTATAATGTCGCATTATGTCAAACCGCCCTAGGCGCAAGCAACAGTTCTTACGAACTGCGACATCTGATTGGCGTCCACATGCACGGCTTTGTCTTGCTGGATATTTGTGTCGGCCGAATATTTGTGTCGGCCGGATTTCTGCGTTGTTGTCTGTAAACCAAACCCCACGAGCGTCAGCTATGGCGAATCTCCATGCGTTGATTGCAGCAAACGTGTCAGACGAGCTCACCAATGCCCAGATTGTCACAATCGTTCTGCGCGTTAAATGCAACCTTTTTGTGGCCGGAGGGCTATGGCCAACTTGTGAGATGTCCAGACTGCTCTGGAGTACAAACCAACCCAAACGGTGCAACAAGTGCAAGACCTGCACCGATTCCAGACGAGGGGGGTGTTTCAGCTCCGAAGAATTCGGATGGAGCACCTATACTTTTGGATGCACCACCACAACTATCAGAAGCAGCACCCCCAATATTGAAATAGAGTACCCACTTACGGAATAGAAGTTTGCTATCGCAGTAGCGTGTAGTGCCACCACTGGTTAGGAGTTCCTCTACACTCGTATCAATTATGAGATTGAATCGAGAAGTATCCTTCACCGGTGATAAGCGGGATTTTACGTGAATCTGCGAATTGGAGATCCAATTTGTGTATTGAGAATGGTTGTTAGTGAGCTTAAAAACAAGACGATCTATCTTACTTTCTAGAAAGCTTCCCGCCTGATGTCCGTGGACGCTTACCATTTTGCAGCCGCGATTCGATGTATCGCTTAGTTGGTTTGGGTGCGCGTCTAGACCTGCGAGGTCCCTCTTGAGTATTCGAGGTCGAACGGTCATCTAATGTCACGGCGGTGCCATTTTCGCGTGGAGGCGCCGTTGGGGTCTCTTGTTCGTCATGGACATCTCCGTTGTGCCCAATTCTGCTGAGTTCGTGCTCTAATTCGTTTTGACTGTGCTGCAGCAGCTCTCGGTTTGAGGACTGGGTGGGTGCACTCTGTATACTCGGATGTGGTACATCTGATGCTGCATCTTGCGCACCGCCGCTGTAAACTATTGCGTCCTGTTCTGCCTGTTGTCCGTTGGTAGCATTGTGGGCACGGATATCAATCCCCTGCAGCGTAGGCTCCACTTCGTGAATATCTATGCCGATTCTAACAGTACCAGCAATTTCAGCATCCACACCATGCTCCTGTATATCTGACAAGTGGGTGTTGAAAGTATCCGTTGGAGAATCCGCACTGCTGGTATCAAGCTCGTTCAGTGAATTTGTTTCATCCGCTTCGTCGCTGACATGAACAGCGCGATGACGAGGGTGGACGAATTGTCTTCCGTCATTACCCACGTCTGGCATATGCACACCAGCGAGCACGCACCCCGCCACAAGGTGATAGCAAGCTCCATTTTTCGCAAAGTACAACGGGCAAACTTTGCTGCGGACATCGATGACCCAGCCGCAAACTGGCATGCCCTCTACTTGTTGCCGCCTGGCATTCGCGGATTTAATCGATTGTTTCATCGATTTCTTCTCCACCGCCGTGAGCTGCAACTGCCGAAGCATCACAGTGCACAAATCGGCATGCACCGACTCAATGATAGGCAGGTGCTCCACGGAAATGCAACCTCGACGACAAAAAATACGATACAGCAGCATGAGTCTTTCAGATGCTGATGGGAAATTGCAAAAGGCCACGTCTCGATGGAGAAAGGCAAGCCGAGCGCTATCGAGACTTTAAATCAATTAGTCCGGAGTATAATCACCACCAAGGCACTCTAGCTTCAACCGCCGATGGTACTGCTCGAGGGGGTTGATAGTAGCAGCATAGCCCCGTGGAGTGTGAAAAGCCTGCCATTTAGCAAAACGACGAGTCTCAATCCACTGTTTAGTGACGTAGTCTGTAAGTTTTCGCACTGCAGTCCCCTGAGCAAATCCTCTCCATTTTGCCAACACCCTCTCTTTTACTGCTTCAAAGTCAACCCGCAGTGCGTAGTGCATATGAGAACGATTTATTCAAAGGTATCATTAAGTATTTAACTTCAAAACCAAGCGAGCTATACTACGTTATAGAGGGGCTTTTAGCTACATTTTTGACGCTTTCAGGTCCCCCGAAAGTGAAGTAGGAGAAAAGTTGTGGCAATCGGCATGAGATGCCTCGAAAAAAATATTTTTTCCAGATTTTTTCCTTAGTGCTATGGGGTCTAAAAATGCTGATCTTTCTATTGCGCTTATCGAGAGCTTCAGGGGACGTCGAGAACTGAAGTAAATATGAAGATTTATACAGAACATCCATAATCTGCCAACACCAATCTTAGTCAAAAGTAAATTTATTTATTTTTATTTTTTATTTTTTTAATCATTAAGTATTCTGAACACTACTCACACCGCCAGCGTAGCAAACAGCGAAGCATTTGCCTCCCCTTGCGCCCTGGAGTCTAAGAGACGCCCTATTAAGTCCCTCTTGCCGCGGAGGCAGACTTTCGTGCAGCAAATTTAGACCCGCGACTTCAAAATCGACCTGGGGCCTCTAAAAAGCTCTCGATAGCTGGCGCGATCAAGCCATTCCCGTCACTCGGTCCGGACGTCGGAACCGCAGCGGACCCGCCAGCGGCTTGCCCTCGCTGTTCTGCGTCTTTTCATGCGTCATCCGGGGCAAGCATTCTGGCGAAGTCGTTTGACATGCTCACCGCTGCTCCGGCGGAGAAACTTTTTCTTTGGCTTTTTCTCGGCTTCGTCAAAACGACCACCAAACTGATGGTCTAACTTTAAACCTCTCTAGCAAAAAACCTCATAAAACCCTTAATGATACTTTTGAAAAATCGTCCTCATATCGTAGAGATCTTCAAAGACAGCTGCAGTGTCTTCGAAGGAGACCCGATACGTTGCTGCATATTTCCACACGTTTTTCGTAACATGGAACCAGCACATGAGAACGGTAGTGTGTGGTAGCTCTGTCACTGAGGCGTTAAACTGGGCTTTGTCCGCGTCCGTCATGACGTACTCGGGCGCAAACGGAACCCCACCAATATCCAAACATATTCGCTTAATGTAGCGAATACACCAGCCAATATCTAGTTTTCGCTTTTGCGAAGTACATAAGAATGCGAAAGGCACGAAATGGCAGCTTTGGTCGGAATAGCCAAATGCAAAGACGGAGTAGCCATGAATGACCATGCTATATGTGCTGTCCAAGTGTAGAATTGTTGTGCAGACGCTGCGATTCTGTACAGTAATGTAATCGCGGATTTGCCGCATACATGTCATACCAATGCAAAACGGAAATGCCTCGGATCCATCTCTTAAGCGCGATACACTGATTGTGTTGCCGGGGCGTGCATCTGGTTGCGCGTCGCAAAAGATCATCATTTCCATGTCAGATAATCTTGTTGCTCGTAAAGGTGCCCATCACAGATCTCAATCATGGGGGCCATTGCATTTTTAGGATTCTTCCGCCTCCGATTTTTAACAAAGTCCACGACTTGCTGGTCCAGCGGGGTGGGCCCACCCATGTCCCCACCATCCACCATGCTACAGATAACTGCAAACAAACGAGCAGCTGTCGTTTTAACTGCTGCTCTACTATAAACGACTTCATTTCAGTGGTCAACTTTCGCTCCCTAGGGCTGGCAGACCCGTCATTGTCCACCAAATGCGTGCCGTGCTGGAAGACCTCGCACACGTCGGACGATAGCCAAATCTTAAGCTTGTATCTGCACGGACATTTCTCCACATCATCTGCGTCTGCGCCATCGCCTTGAGTACGGCGAGGATGACAACGCCGCGAACTGCACTTGGTAAGCTGAACTCGCATGAGGTGCACAGAGTAGCAAGAGCGTAAGTTTTGTTGAATAGATGGTCGATTGTGCAGTTAGTTGGATCACTCTTGGTAATACTGCGCTTGGGTAGTGTCTCGCGGAAGGGGTCAAACGCTGTGGAGGCGGTCGGTGTTGTCCATATCTTCATCCATCTTGGCCTGCTCTGGGATTCCACCTCGTCTGCACTGAGAAAAAAGAGCGTCCTGGGCGCTGGCATGGCCGTCTTCACTGCTCTCCATGACAAGTTGCTTACTGCTAGCTATAGCGCTTGCTCAAGTTGAGATCAAGTGGGTGCACTATTTTTGACGGTGGCTTCTCTATTCTTGTCGGTGGATTTCATGTTATTTGGGGGGGGGGGCTTCCTATTTATGTAGTGGGGATACCAACACGAATTTTGAGTGCTGCTACACTTTTGTTGGTTACACTATACACTGAATGAAGGTGCGATATCTCCCCTCTCATTCCAGACCCTTCGCAAGCTCAAGTAAGCCGCTCGGGAACCGATGCAGTTGTCGATGCAAAGCACCTGCAAATGTAACTAACCTGCTAGTTGTGCTTAGATTAAATTTGAATATCCAAGAACAGTATATGTTCATAATTAGTCTATGTGAAGTTCCTCTATAGAAAAAAATCAAAGTTCAAAAAAGAGGTATACTAAATAGATAAAGAAAAAAATAAATTGGAATAAATGCAGGCTTTACCACTAGATTGCCAGGCAGCTCTGCCTACAATTGCTGCCAAGTACATACCTTCTTTTGGTCGATTTCATTCTCATTTCCCCTTCACCCCCCCTCCCCCCCAGCAACAGCTTGGCCCCGACGTAGGGTAACTCTACGTCAAGCTCAACATCTCTGGTGACGACCGTGCCTGCACCTCAATAAGCCTGCTCATTTGATAACGCCATCCTATAAAAGAAATTAACGTCTCTGGCGCATGCGTCTCTAACTTGTGCCGAATAATCATCGCACACCGTTCCGCGACACGTGTCATGTAGGCGTGGAACACTCTGCGTGACTACTACAACCGTACCACTCCCCACAACCGTGTCGCGATGACACGGCGCTTGCGCGAGTTCAAGATTGAAGGTGGGGCATCAATGATCAAGCATCCGGACGCGTTCGACGAGTTGACCGTCTGTCTGAAGACACTGAGGGGGGGGGGGTCGACGAAGCGCGACAGGGATGTGGTCCTGCTAAGCAGACTACCGTCCGAGTACGAGCTCATCGCGTCAATCCCGGAGAATGCCAAGGATATCACGTTGAACAACATGAAGGAGAAGCTGTTGTAGGAGTATAAACGGCTGGAAAAGAAGGACTCTACCGGAGAGGAAGGGTTCCGTGTCAACGGATCGCAGGACGGTTCAAGGGCGGTCGAGGGAACGGTGGAAAAAGGAAAGATTCAAAGAAGAACGGTGGTTTCAAGGGCAAGTACGACCAAGTTGGGCAAATAAAGGGGGACTGTCAGATAAAGAACGGTAGCGCGGATAACAACGCAGTGTTCGCCGTGGGCGAGGAACGACTCACCGGGTGGTTAATCGATGGCTCTCCCTACGCTCACCAATTATCGGGTAGAAAACATGTTGGTTTCTCGATTAAGTCCGACTACACACAAAGGGTTGTGCTTACAAAATACCGGTATGAGAGATTATTCGCAAAAAAGTCGACGAATTTAGCGCATGTACTATTGTGCTTTGCAATGTGTTTATCGTTTTCACTTAGCGCTTTGGTCGATTTATAAAATCTGGACCTCGATATAAATAAAGTTAGTGAAAAAGACAGTGCAACTCGACCATATTATTTCTCACAAGCATGGGTTTGGATCCTGATTTATGGTAACTGTGCTGGAATTGCCGGTTTGAAAACGCAATTCTGGCCGATTAATTTAAACCCTTTCGCGATGAAAGGAGGCATTTTGCTTCCTTTAACGGTTCTTCAAGGAAGTACCTGTATGTAACGACGTTAAAGGGAGTAAAATGTCTCCTTTAAGCGACTTCTGTAACGGCGTAAGAAGTACCGTCACTAGCGTACACTATAGATGCAAGAGGAAGCTCGCAATAGTAGAACCAAGTGTCAGGTTTGGGGCAAATTTAACTCTGTTTATTTATGGAACGAGAGCGGGGGCTCCCGTTCTCTTTGTAAACCACTCAAATCTAAGTCGATGCCTGATTGGCTGAAATAGGTCTGGCTCCCCACTTCTATCCAATCAGGTAATGACAACAGTGCACACGCTAGCCGTGTGCCTGTACCTACTTTTGTGCATGTAGCCATGAGGCTCCTACCTACTTATGTAACTCTGTCTACCTACTTACGTAACCGTAACCAGCCCGTTACATCACCCCCCTCTCAAAGTTGCACTCACCCACGGTGAGTGCTGTCGCATCGGGAAGTGATCGAAGAGACGAACTGGTCGACGGGCGCGCGCAGCGGAGGCGCTGCGCGCTCAATCTTCAATCCATGGCGTCGTCGGGACCACTCGGCAACGTGCAGCCGAGTGGGGCGCTTCGCAAGGGGCATCAAGGTCTTCACGCGCGTGGGATGCAAGTGCAAGCCGAAGGAAGCATGGCGCTACGAGCGGCGGATCTCGTAGCGGACGACGCGGCGGTTGAAATGTCCATGTCAACGCTCCAGGTGGCGTGATCGTCATCGGTGTGGTCGCGGCTGCTCGCGCCGCGACTGTTCACATCGCGACTGTTCGCTGGAGCTTCATCACTGATGGCGGTCGCAATGGCGTCATCGTTGTCCGGGGACTCACGTCGCGAATACTCGTGATCGATGGCGCTCACGAGGTCATGATCGTCTTTCGAGCCGCAGTCGTCGAATACCAGTGCGAGCGTGTCTTCCATCAGACGTTCGCGAGACTCCCACGTGTCCTCCGCTGGCGGGAATCCAAGCCAGCGGACTCGATAGTACCTTTCGGTCGTACGCGCCCGACGGGACGTCGGCGCAGTGCCCGTTGCACGTGTCCTGCGAGTCTCATGATCCACGATGCGCTCGGCAATCCAGCGCCGCGCGCCTGACGCATCGACAAGCCGGGGCGGACCATCTCGGCGAAAGGGCGTCTCGTAGGGGCTCGGCGTCGCTTCAGAGTCACGACTCTGAAGGGTCGCCGGTTTCGGCAGTTTCGGCGGTTTCGGCGACTGTCGAAGGGTCTTGCTGCTCCGAATCGACACGTCGCTCGGAACGCCTGACGAACGAGCAGGGGACGGATCAGGAGAGGAGCGGCGCGATAGAGGCTCAGAACCTCGTTGAGTCTGCGCGCGAGTGGGCTGCTGCTGTGGAGACTGCTGCGAATCGATCGGAGCAGGTGCGGCGCGTGATGCCGAAGTGGCTTCGTCACTTGGAGTCGCTCGTGTCACGCTCGGCGACGGCCTCGCCTGAGGAGCGAGGCCCCTCGCCGACTCGGCGTCAGCGTCGACAGCACGGCGGTTCGGATTACGCGCCGGCCGTGGACGCTCGGCCTCCGGTGCAGGGATCGTCGCGGGAACGTAGGTCTTGAGGCGCCCGACGTAAAACGTCGGGTGCAGTCGCATCGCAGTAGGAATGTCTAGCGTGTAGGCATCTCCGATAACCTTCAAAATATTGAACAGACCAATAAAACGTGGCGCGAGTTTATTAGAACCCAAGTTCGTCACAGCAATGCCTTGGATGCCCTCCGTAGATAGAAGTACCCGTTCGCCTCGCCGGAAGGACGACATGTTCTTCCGGCCCCGTCGATCTGCGTTGGCTTTCTGTCGATCCACAGCGACTTGGAGTGCGTCACGCACAAACCGCGTGACGGCTTGGCGGTGCAGGAGGAACTCGAACACTGCTGCAGAGTCGATCGGCGTCGGGGTTGCTGCCGGGGCGAAGTTAGCGACGGCGGACGTGGCGGGCGAAGCCACGTCAACTGCGAAGAAGTCCTCGTATGCCACGCCGTGGAGGGCGTGGTCCTCGACTGT
>KZ985338.1:92307-106886 GCA_000687305.2 Phytophthora rubi
CGTGCAGTCGAGGTCGACCGCGACCTCGACTCGGCTTCGATGGCATCAATCTCCATGGGCTCGGGCGCGCAGGCCCGAGCGTCCGGTGTCAGCGCTCGCGCGTAGGAGGACGTGACCGTGTAGTCCTCGCGAAGCGCGAGTGCGAACGCGGTTTCGAGTGTCGATGGCTCCGCTCGCGTGAGGCAGTACCGTGTCATGCCCTCACGCATCCCGAAGATAAAGACGTGCACTTGGGAGGCAACGTCGATCGGGTTCGTAACGATGCACGAAACCAGGTGTCGGGTCTTCTGCACGTAGTCGCGCATGGACATCTTGCCCTGGCGAAGGGCGAAGAACGTCGCACGCGTGCGCGACTCGTCTTGCAGAGGCTCGAACGCGAGCCGGAGGTCACTCTGGAGACTCTCCAGAGTCGGAAACGCATCTCGGTCGACGACGAGCTTGCCAAGGGCCCATTCCTTGGCCTTTCCGGAGATGCGAGCCAACTAAAAGTTGACTCTCGCCGTCGGCGCTTCGATCAACCTCGAAGCGATCGCGATGTCGATTTCGCAGACCAGCGGTTCAGTGGGAGACGGTCTTGTCCGGCGCCGGAGTAGGACGACGTCTCCATCTTCACGGCGTCGTGCCGTAAGGAGTGCGAGGGAGTTGGTACTCGCCGCTTCGCTTCGGCGAGCTCGCGCTCCATGAATTCTTGGATGGCTTGGCGCTGTTGGTCAGGGGTCGCTGAGCTCAGCAGCGACGTGACGACGAACTTTCCGGACACCGCCGCGAGGAGGTGTAGCGCTTGCCACTCAATAGTGGTGAGGTGGGGAAACGCCGTGTGCTCCAGGGTCATCGCTGGAGCGTGCCTTCACTCATCTCGAACTTGGTCATTGGAAGGACTACGAAGTGCCACCAGGTGTAACGGGGTAAGAAGTACCGTCACTAGCGTACACTATAGATGCAAGAGGAAGCTCGCAATAGTAGAACCAAGTGTCAGGTTTGGGGCAAATTTAACTCTGTTTATTTATGGAACGGGAGCGGGGGCTCCCGACCTCTTTGTGAACCACTCAAATCTAGGTCGATGCCTGATTGGCTGAAATGGGTCTGACTCCCCACTTCCATCCAATCAGGTAATGACAACAGTGCACACGCTAGCCGTGTGCCTGTACCTACTTTTGCGTATGTAGCCATGTGGCTCCTACCTACTTATGTAACTCTGTCTACCTACTTACGTAACCGTAACCAGCCCGTTACAACTTCAAGCACAGAGTCACGCAATTATTTTCATAGTCGTAACAGAAAAGTACAGAATCATGGCACTTTTTTCATAAAAGTAACTACATATCCCAAATGGAAGATTTGAAGGCTGCCCATCACAGACCTTAAAGGAAGCAAAATGCTTCCTTTAAAAAATATTGACTTAGATTTGTATACTATCGTGTAGCCGAGTGGCTCGCGAAAGTGTTAACGCGACTACTCCATCTGTCCGACACAATAGGCACACGTCATGCAGGAAACATTCTCAAAACATGACATCAACACTCCGACAGAGAAATTGGCGGGTGCAGACCATCATCGAGCTAGCTGCATGATGCCACACATCCTTGTTCGTCTTCTGTGTTCTAATTGGCCAAACATTTATCGTATCCATATGCATAATATGTGTGTGCATACCCTAGCTTTACGTCTGTACGAATGCTGTTAACTAGAGGTGTCGTAGAAGACGGAAAGGATGACCATGCGACGTAGTGTCCCCGTACGAAAACAAATCCTAGAAGCTACTTAGACCAAAAACTACAATGGGAGCAGCTAGTGCACTCACAGATGAAGTTAAAAAGCCATCACCACCAACATAGCACTATTAGAGCGTCAGTGGCCGACGACATTTCGGTGTCACCGAGGTGATCGTTTTAACAGCCAAGGAATAGCCGATACGGCAAATCTGTGGACAGGCACGATTTAGCAACCCCCGCACTTTTATGTCCGCGATTTGTTTGCTGGTGGAGGTCTATCTAAGGCCTTAAACGGAGCGACAAAAATCTGCAAAGTACAATAGCTGTCGTGTTGCCTGCCACGGAGGAGGAGATCAAGGCCACCGGCGCCAATGACGCCGCTGGCAAGCTCTTGCAGGCAACAGAGTCCGTGCGTCCCATGCAGATGACCGCTCATATGTGAGACGGTTTCAAACGAAATGATGCTTCGGCGCCATTTGTTTTTTCCAAGAAAAAACGGCCACAATGATTGGCTATTAAAATTTGAACTTAAACGATTTTTTAGGGCGAGCCCTTTCCCAGCTGTACCTATTGTTTTGCTGGTGTATCAATGGTGGATGTTTCGTTGCCTCAAAACTGAAGAAAGCGATGAACGCTGACGCAATTAACTCGGCCCCCAGCAGTGAGTGATCCCCTAGCAGCGACCAAGCCCTCAGCAGCGGCCAAGCCCCTCAGCAGCGGTCAAGCCCCCGCAGCCGTCGAGCCCCAGTAGCGGCCAAGCTTCAGCGGCGGCCAAACCCCGAGCAGTGGTCAAGCTCGGTAGCGCAAGCTTCTCGATTCCCTGCAGCAGGATCCAAAATATGTCGCTAGTGACGTGTCGACGGACAGCTCTTCGAGCCTGGATTCTGAAGAGGTTCTATAGCGTATGCCCCGATGGACAAGCTGTCTGACTCGGTCTGCATCGATGAGCTACCCCTGGACGATAGGATCATTTTAAACGATCATAAGCTACATCATTAGACACCTTTCGAAGCGCGTATATCTTGTTGGTTATGGGATGTGTGTACATAAAACAACCTGTTTGAGTGTATTAGTAATCAGCATCCCAAAATCCACGAACGCCATCACAGGAATCGGCAAAAACATCGATCTATCCAACGGATTCCATGGGTTATTGGATACGGTGCCAGGTGATACATTGTGTATATTCGCAGTTCGAAGAACTGTTCGCAGTTCGTAAGAACTGTTGCTTGCGCCCCCTACGGCGGTTTGACATAATGCGACATTATAATGCTAATGTTGCGACAGCAACTTTAGGAGCAATGGTACAACTGTACGGCTCTGCAACAACAGCAATGAATGCAATAAGCGGCTAAGGCAACACCAAGCAAGGTATTCTAACGAGCAGCCCAGCAGCACCTGATGATCTACTATCTACGGGCATGGGTGCGTCGGTGGAGCAAGTATGCAACTAGACAGCTCCGCAACAATGTCAACGATTATAACAGCAGCAGTAACGAAGGCAACTGGAATGGACGCATTTATTTTTGAGAGGAACAGTCCTATGGTGGGCATGTAACGTTATATTCGTGTTGCTTAATTGGCAGTGAGCTATTGATTTCTAGCTATGAGCATCGTCCAGACGTAGCAGTACTAACCGCTCTGTTAATGCAACATCCCAGCTCGAGTACCGTGCTAGGTCAAAATAGCGTCAACAAAATAACGTATGTGATTATTTAGCATACGCTTCGCAAAATGAAGTTATTTACACGAATAGCCTGATACATGTACCCAAAAGCACCCTCTGGATTTATTGGGTTCACTATTGATAAAAAAACTATTTTGCACAAGATTTGACTAACATTTTGTAGAAGTTGCGAAAAGCATCTACAGGAAAGTAAATCAGTAAGATTAGCAAAACTGTATTATCCCCGATTCGCTAAATCAGACCACCAAACTTAGTATAATGCCAAATAGACTACGATACACTATTTGCTATGCAAAACAATGTACCACATAAGGACTCTATTTTAGTACTTTTGACGGTTCGGAGGTACCTGGTGAAGGTAAAACGAGCCAATGAGAGTGTACCTCCAGCCTGGCATTCTGCAGAGCAGGATGCTTTCAATTGACCGTTTTTATCGATTTTACTTACAGCGTCAGGCCGATCAGGTCGCCGGCAGGTGATGCTGGTACTTGCTGATTGTTCAATTTGCATCTCTCGTTGGGACGTTCCATTTCGACACCGGAGCCGGGCAGTAGCGAGCCCTCAACAGCTCCTGCAAAACGTGAGGGTCTTGCCACTCATCTTCACTGCACTCCTCACCGCATGAGTCTTCTAAGGCTTGGCTTAAATCCGTCACTCCCAGGAAAAGATTCGCAGCTGCGCGTGTGCTCTCGAACCTTGACGCCTACTCAACCACCAGCAACGCGGTTTGTGATTAGTAGAAAATATGTTATCATATATTCAGGCACCCTCATTACTGACAGGTTGGAGGATATCCTTGATTGGCGGGTCAAACTTACCTGCGTCCTGCAAATCTCTGAACCGGCAGAAACACTTTTTACTGCTACATATTGTACATTTCACCTCTTTTGGCCAGAAGGCAATAACATACTATATTTTCGGTAGCGGACTAAGTTTATCACACCAAGTTATCACCACAGAAGTACAGATTAACGTTAGTGTAACCGGCAAATACTCATGGAAGCACCCTCTTACGGCTTTTAAAGGCCCTGCAAAGGAGAGAAAGCCCGTTTAGCAGCGCTGAAGGTGACCAAATCGGCCTGTTCAACAGAGGAGAATACCTTTGCAGGTGCCTATTATGGAAGTAGGGGTTTGCTATACTGACAACAAAGCAGAGCAATATGAAACAGCCGGGTCTCCCTGTCTCTTATACACATCTAGATGTGTATAAGAGACAGGTTCAACAGAGGAGAATACCTTTGCAGGTGCCTATTATGGAAGTAGGGGTTTGCTATACTGACAACAAAGCAGAGCAATATGAAACAGCCGGGTCTCATAATCATTTAGTGAAGTAGCTGCACGAATAAAATGGTCTCAAATGTTTATATTGCTAGCAAAAAATGTCAAATCGGTTATATTTGGGGGACGAGTTGTCACGCTTGGGACTGATGTCCGTACAACGTGCTTTGAGTTGGTTTGTGTCTCCGTATGCGCCGTGTGCGGAAAAGTGTGTGTAGATTGATGCGGGCATTAACTTGTCGCCGTTCGGGACGTTGACGAAATGGAGCGATCCGACTTGAAACACGGACCGTAGTGCACATTACGCAAACGACGAGCAAGAATCCTTACTGTGTCAATATCACATATACCCAACCTAACTGCGAGCCCGGCGGGCCAACAGGCCGCGAACCAGTCGTTAGGCGCTGGATTCCGGATGTCATCGAGTAACTTTGGTGCAACATTTTCTCATCATGTTACATTCATGCAACACCCCGGTTGTCATTGCGATCGGCAATTAATAGCCTATCGTATGCCTTGATGTGGGGATTTGTCCAATGAATTTCGATAGGACTAGGTGAACGGCTTCCGACAGCTGGCGGTACCGCAGCTGAAGTCAGTTTGTGATTGCATGTAACTGTAAATAGTCGAAAGCTAAATGAACAAACAAAGAATCACAAACATCTTTGAGTACACATGATCCGATTGGGCATTTATCCGATAATTTAGCACTAAGTGATATGCCTTATTAGACTGTGGAAAGGAAATCAGTCAATCTCAGTCAATCTTCTCGGTAATAGCTGACGCCACTGAGTCTCGCTAGCAACGACATGAATATTGACCAATAAGAAGCAACATCAGGGTTAGGTATTAGAGAAGCCGATGGCACCTGCGGATTCGCTTCCTGGGCGAGGCGCAGATACTTGTCGGCGTTGCCTCCAGTGTGCAAGGTGCTACTCCCCTTCGCCACACACACATCATGTTGTATACGGGGCGCACGTGCGACACGAACACGACGTGCTACCAATATTTTTATTTGATTCGGATGCAAGCTGTGCAAATACTATTGCAACTAGCTTTTACCGCCTTCACGGCAACAATGCAAGACTTTAGTAGCTTATCGGCCCCCTCCCTTCCAAACTCATATTGTGGTGAGTCCTCCCAAATACTTGCATATGCGCTGTGTGGATCTTGGCCAGGGAGAGGTTGCTGCTCAGGTTGGTGACCACGGACGGCAGCGACCAGCATCCACCAATCCAGTATTTTACCAGCAAGCGGACCCGACCTGCGTCGCGTCCAGATTGTAAAACAAGCTGGGCTCGAAGTATGGTGGCCGATGGCGTAGGGAGAGGAGACCCGGCTCTGGCGGTTTGGGGCGCGACCCAGACGACTTCCGAGAAACGCAGCGAATTAGGAAATGAGCCGCTCACTTGCTTACCAGCGGCACTTCACCAATAGCCTAAAGCATACACGAGAGATTGAGCTCTCTGCACATCTACCCAAAAATACTATCTAGCCAATCATAGCATCAAGCCTAGCAAATTAGCTGCACCTTTCATGGTTGTACATAGCGGTCCAGCAAGATATGTTGTAACGTTAGAATTTACATGAAGGTCAAATGGAGGCCGTCGATAAGAAGACACAGGCGCAACCAAGGACAAGGTCATGAACTCGACGGCGAGTGCGGAAAGTGGTTCGGGCGCTATGACGTACTCAAGTGAGGGGGGGGCGGTCTCGCCCAGCCGTCGTGGCTGAGGCAAGCCTTGTATGTCCGGCTGCAGCACGCCGTCGACTAACACAAACAACAAGACGATGGATGTGCGCACGACAAACAGCACGATGCTGTGTTGCGGGACAAGCGACTGCATCGGCGAGAGGGCCCACTTCAATGTCGCGCACTGCGATACATCAAGTGCACTGAGACGAAGCGGGTGAACGCTTTTATCGTCCAGGATGTATAGCGCGCCCAGGGGTTGGATAACTGGTATTCCAGAATGGACCAGCCCCGGTTAACTCGAAACACACAATAGAATGACTCGAGTCGGCGTGTGACCTTGTGCAATCCCTATAGGTGTCGATTAATTCGGCGGACCGTCTTTTTGTAATCGTGAACAAGGACCGGTAGCGACGTGACTGTCGTCGTCAACATCAACGAGGGCAAGGTGTACGTGTGCGCAGGGTGATCACACGAAGTAGGGCTCTACCCGTCTAGCAGGTGGGTGAATAGGTGTATCCGGTTGCGCGCAAGCCATCTGAGTATCCGTGCACGGAGAGGCAGCCTAAGGCATCACAGTCGTGAAGAAAGCTGGCGAGGGCGTCGTGATTCCCCCCCCCCAGAAGGCGAGGGTAATGATTGAGATGACACGCGCTGCAGACTAGATCGTATAGCACGGAACAAGGTGTGCCCATGTAGCTGTCCTTTTTTACTTACTACCTGCTCAGTTACTAACAAATCTACAGCTTCCGTGTCTTCGCTTCGACCGGTAGTTAGTTTTCTACTTTAATACACGTAACTGAGATTTTAGATTTGGCCAATACCCTTACTATATGTCGGAAAGATGTCGGAAAGAGGTAGAATACCGGGTCGGTTGCGATACGGAGAGCGATAATTCTAGTGATGACAACCATAAACACTCGACCACACCCTTCACGACTAGCTTATTTCAAGAGGTTTTTGCGGTTCATGTAAGTATTTCTGTTTATCACATGTATTCCTCTTTTGTTTATAAACTTCGAACTGCGCCTCCCCCCGGGTCCACCACCCGGGTCCCCAATTTATTTTTCGCGATATGCTTTAAAGTATAATCGATTGGAGTGTCTTCACAAGACGTTTAATAAGCGCCATACCGGCACGCGCGCGCTTTCCACCAACAGAGTCTGCTCCACCTCAAGAGTTTGTAGACCCCGCGACCTGACCACACAGCCCTGGTACTGCCCGTTCCAGACGAGCGCCGTCAACCTGGTGCATTGGTGGCTGCTGCAGGACAGCAACCTGGGCTCGACGCTGTGGTTCATCATCTGCTTCCAGCAGATGTCTACGGGTCTCATCATGGGTCTGTGCTCGCCCTTCCGGCGCCCAATCTGACACAATATCTTCATGCTCTGGTACGCGCTGCTCTTCGTGGTGCTTGTGGTCATGTTCGTGGGTCCGCCGTCGCTTCAGCGACCAGTTCCGCGTGACCGTCGTCGGGCTACCGGTCATCCCGCTGCCCAAAAGCTTCCGCTGGTAGCTCTTCAGCTGCGGCATAGCCGACACAGCCGCCGTGTTCATCTTCGAGTACTTTGTCGTGCTCGGCTACGTGCGCGACTTCTTCCGGGCCAAGTACCACCGGGACGTCCTTCCCATGAAGCTCTAGGACGGGACTGCAGTAGTTCAAAAGCTTGTGTGCTCACTGCTTTTAATTTTGTAAGAAACTCGATAACATAGCTGCGCTAGCGCTTCAACGCCCAGCAGTCGATCGCCAGCACTAGTGACAAACCCATTAGGTATGTTCATCACTGCAGTCAACCTTCCCAGCTCCGCGCAGGCTAAACGAAAGTCTTCGCGCGCGTTAGCGTCCGGATATGGGCCGAGTTCGAAGCGGATATTTGGTATCGTACCCGATGCTTCCCTCCACGAGGAGAGCATCTTTTATGTCTTCAAGTTCCGCTAAGAAGAGAAGCAACGCAGTGGAGCTCGACATCGGTAGACTGTCCGCTTGGGAGAACAAGGTAGGCTGTATTTGCAATCGCCTTCTGTAGGATTGATAAAACTAAAGCTGACGGGTCACTTCCCATATTCAATAAATCATGAGCTTTGATACATTGTTTTTGCTTTTTCATCGTTAATGAGTTATGGCTTAGGAGTTATCCCATAACTCATATCCAACGACGCTTCGAAAGGTGTCTATTGTGTCGTCCAACTGATCAACGAAGGAAACAGTGGTGATAAGTGTCTGCAAGGCAAGGACGTTTGCTCATTACCTGCCTCTGGTGTCCGTATGTGTCGTGATTCCTGGACTTAACAGGTCAAATGGATCCTTCTCACCATTTCCCCAAAACCCCAAGTATTTGGTACTGAGTACCCAAAATAATCAAAATATACCCTACGATTTTCGATATCGCTTTTTCACACTCGAATTTAACACTGAGGGACGCTGAATTAGAAGCTTAGAGTGGTCACAATCGATTCCGTTGCCAATTTTACTTCTATCTACACCATAATATATTTGAAAAAAAGTCAACCTCGCGGGAGGCATCTTGTTTAAGCGACCATAAGTGTGCTTGAGTTGAGCTTTCTGGGAACCTGAATACATCAATAGAAAGGGGAGACGCTGCTCTTTGCAAATGATATGCCAAAATTGCGATTTGTACTTAGGTTCGGAAGCATCTTTTCGTTTGAAACCGTCTCATGATATACCTCGTGCGTGTCTTTGAGAAGAAGCACAAGCCCGTGTGCAAGAGTTCGTACACTCACGGAGATGAAGGAGAACAAGGTGACCTGTCGGCGCGTGTACGACCGCGTCAAGTTGGTGAATGAGGAGCTGTAAAAAATCACGGACGAGACGGCGCTACGCCAGAACCGCGTGCTGTTCATGTACAACCGCATCATATCGGGCTTCCTCAAGCTCCTCAAGCGCCAGTCGCAGAAGCGCCCCCTCAAGCGCCTGTCTAGCAACCGCAAGGTCGTGGCGGCCATGCAGGACTTCCACAGCGACCTGGACGAGCTCTTCAAGCTGCTCAACATCGCGCACATGGTCGAGATGGCCAAGTGGAAGAAGGAGTGGGAGGAGTACCAGAGGCGCATCCACCGCCGGATGCCTCTCGAACGGCCAGGCCATCCACCCGAGATCCAGAGCTCCGGCTTGGCGCTGCAGGAGGGACTGGTCATGATCAAGTTCGAGCCTGAGCACAAGAAGAAGCAGAACGATCCGGAGCAGCTGCAGCTCATGCAAAATGCAAAATGCCTTTAAGAACGTAGTGAGCACGTCCAAGGCCAAGGTGCCCGTCGTGCCCACGTGGTTCATCAGCAGCGACGACGTCGAGTTCGACTCCAAGGAGCCCTTCGACTGTGGCTCATACGGCCCAGTGCACCGCGGCATCGGGGGAAGAGCAGCAAGGTCGTCATCAAGTGCCTGCTCATGGACGATGACCAGATCATGAAGTCCTTCTGTACGATGTGAAGGATATGGGTATGGTGTTCCTGCCCTTCATGGGCGACATCGGCCCCAACGGATTCCACTGATTCCAGTCGTGTCAGTTGCTCAAGAACATCACATACAAATGCGCCAAGCCCGCGCAGCGCCACACCGAGCTGGTTGAGATCCTACTGGAACGGCCTCATGAACCTGTCGCACACCCCCACCTGCCTTGGGTCGGGTCCGCTGGGACTGTTGAGGCGACCGAGTCGGTACGGGCGCCTCGTGCCATCATTTAAGAGCGCATCACGCTTCCATCAGCGAGCGTGTCATCTTCTTGGTACCTAAGCACGGTACCCTTGTCTGTAGGATGTATCCAAGTCGGCCCTGAAAGCAGGCCGACGATCATGAGCAGCAGGCCGGGAGTCCAGCACCGGACCCTCTAGAATGGGACCCTCAAATTGAGGTGCGGGACATTCTCCCCGACTGGCGGTACACCGTCCTCGGTGGACACGGTGCTGGACGAGTTCCTGACATAGCGCTGCACTCCTTCCCTGAGCAGCACGAAGTTCGGCCGAAATGGCCACGGGGTTGCGCTCGGGCGCAACAGGTACGGTGGTGGTAGGTATCTCTTCAAGCGCATCGTGGAACGGTACGAGGTCATCGAGTACGTCGGCCTGCAGCCGGCGTAGTCTCTCGAGTTCATTAGTTTGTCGTTGTTCAGCTCGGGTACGCATACCCTCCAATGCTTGCAGTAACGAAGCTGACGGTGTCAGGTCCTTGAGCGGGCCGTCAGCTTCTCCCATCCACCAGATGCAGGAAGTGAGCCCACGATGACGCTCGCTGACAAACCCCAGCGCGTCGACTCCAGGTAGTCGTTAGCGCAATTGAACGAGAGTAGGGCCAAGGCCACGCCGACCTTGCCCAGTAGCAGCAATTCCAGTAAATTGTAGTCGGCCAAAGGTAGGTGAATCAGCTACGATAGACACAGGAGGGCAACCAGGAAGTCCACACGAAACACTTCAGCCGTACGCCTTCCACTGGAGGCGCCAGCTTCCTTGCTAGCACGCGCATACCTCGTCGTCGAGTGCGCCGTGCTCAAAATCAGGTCGGGCAAGTAGGCGTTGAACGTAGCGTAGGCGGCATCCCACCCCTTCCTGAGCGCGCGACCGTACTCACCATAGCTCTTCACTCTCAGTCAGCACGCGCACGGGGACAGCGAACAGCGCACCCCACAGAGCGTAGGCGTACTGGGCACCACGGAGCTGGTTCACTTCGTCGTTAGACAGTACGGCCTGATACTGCAGGCGTCGAATAGCGACAGGTTCATCGCGATCACACGCCACGCCGCCGCCATAAAAGGCCAACCCACATTGCGTAATGGCGTAGAGATGATCCATACCAAAATGCAGCAACACCCGGCGATGCAGTACGCCGGCCATAGCTCCACGATAGCACTTCTTACCCACATGCGTCGCCACAAAGTGGTGTCGTCGTCCATCTAGACTCTAATTCCTCTCGGACGGTTGGCGGAGTGTCCGACAGTTGAAGAATTTGGAACTAAAGGGGTTCGGAGTACGTCTCTTCTCAGAGAGAGGCGAGTCAATATCCCCGTCGGCATCTTCTTTCCACTACCTTTCTTAGTCTTGAAGTTTCAATCAGTTGGGGTACGACGAGGGCTTTCACCGCCACTCGTTTTTGAGACTCATTCTCCAACTTTCGTCGGATCCTGCACGCGGCAGCCAGAAGTACCGGAGGAGACGACCAGAGGCAATAAGCGACCGCAATTCCAAGCTGCTCGCCCGCTTCCAGAAGTGCCTGGAGGAGGAGGTGAAGGGCGACGCTCAGGACCAAGCGCAGGAGGCTCGAATCTCACAGACCGTGTTCTGGTCGGAGACGAGGAACATCCTCGCTGTCAACTCGCTGTCCAGCGGCCTGGACATCCTGGACGACGTGGCGAAGGCACTGATCGACGACACGGGGCTGGCCGCTCAGGCTTTGAGTGGCCCCCACACCCGTAGCTGCAATCCGCCAGTACGGACGCTACACCGCACCCGTCGTTCACGAGTCTGGAGAAGAAGAGGCCCGTACCGGCCAAGCCGGCCAAGGGCAGCGCATCGAAGAAGCAGAAGGCTTCGGCCAGTGCGAGTCGAACCCGGTGGCGCTTGGTACACCGCTCATTACGTTTCCCTTCACCACGGGCCTCCCGAAGGAGTTCGTGCGCGTCTGGAAGGCTCTTCCGCCACGTGGCAGCTGTCATCTGAAGGCCTGGCAACGGGCGTACCCGTGGGTAAACCAGCACTTGTTCTACGATCCGGTCGAGGACCCGGACGTCTACCTGGGCTATTGGCGATTCTGGCACAACTGCTGGGCCGGGTTCCTTGAGTGGGCGTTGCACGTGACGTTGCGTACCGATTCGGACAAAGTCCAGAGGGGAAAGCGAAAGGGGTACGTCGTCCGTGAGAGGCTGGTGTTCATCAGCCTTTGTATCGAGACTTGGGGTTATTATAACTTCCTTCGGCGCATCGAGGCACCGGGCAACGGTACGCTAATGTGATGGGGCGGCCAGACGGGCAAGACGACCAAAGAGGCGAAGGGCTACTCCTACTCCCCGATCCAGGACCTCTTCAAGCTCTACCAGAAGAACAAGGTCGCGTACGAACGGAAGATTCAAGACGCGATCAAGCCCTTCCACATTGACAAGGGCGGGTTCGCCACCATCACCGAGATGCTCGAGCAGACGGAGGCGTTCAACCCCGCGTTGGTCGTGTTTGAGAATCGGCTGTCGGACAAGGCGTTGGTCCGTGTCGCGATGGACTTGACGGCTCGGCACTTCGTCCCCGAACACTGGGTGCCGTCGGACGAGGTCCGGAAGGCGCTGCGCAATGACGACCGTATCAAGTCGCTGCAAATTAATTTCACGGTTCAGATGCTAGATGGGGAGTACGAGCTGCCCACCGGGACCCCGTTCAACTCGAAGGAGTTCACGTCCGACTTTTCGCCTTTAATGGATGCAGATGGCAAGCCGACGGCGCTGAGCTGGGGCCACAGCCGTGGACGACAGCGACAACAAGTACCGCTCGGACCCGGACGAGGAGGCAGAGGCTGAGCTCGCCGAGGAAGAGGCCAAGGCCAACGCAGCGAAGCAGGATACGTCGATTGAGGCTCCGAGCCTTCAGATATCTGCACGGAGATCGGGAGGTTCGGAGCCTCAATCGACGTCTCCTTCGACGCAATAGGAGTCAAGTAATACACGTAGTTCATTTTTGTCTTTTGTCAGCATTTCATCACGTCTTCCACTTCGTCACGTCTCAAAGTACAGCACCTTTCCTGGTGTCCTCAAACAAATAGTTTCTCAAAGCGCAGGTTTGGTCCTTGCTCACACGAGTTCAAAGCAGGCGAAGTAGATTCCAAAATCGAAGGTACGGCACGCAGCCATACAAAACAAAGGAGGCATAGAAAAATCAAAGCGAAGGAGTACGGTATCTGACCGCACATTTCCAAAGTAAGCAGAGTAAATTCAAAGTGCTGATGCACGGTCCCCGACCGTACGAATCCAAAGTAGGTAGAGTAAAATCAAAGCGTTGATGCACGGTCCTCGACCGTACGAATCCAAAGTAAGTAGAGTAAAACCAAAGCGTAGCAGCACGGTCTTCGACCGTACGATTCTAAAGTAAGTAAAGCGAATTCAAAGTTTTCGCGCGCGAAGGAGTACAAAGACTCCTTGTCAGGTCACGGACGACATTACGCCCACAACCCCTCTGCCTGCTCAATTAAAAGGGCAGTTCATCTTCACCCACGGCGGCGTTCGCCTCAGCGAGACGCGCGCTCCACCGTGGTTCAGACCAATCTTTCTCCTTGGCCAATTCGCTCTCGAAGGTTTTCACCAGGATCGCGAACTCCGGTATTTTTAGAAGGTGCTCGGATTCGTATTGGCTCACAGGCACGGAGGCGTCCAACCCGATAGAGGCCTATTTCGGGTTGGTGTTATAGCGCCCTGTCCGGCCACCGAATTCCTTGAGGCAGGCACCCATTGGATGGGACCAAACGCCCCCGGTGAATATAACCCGGGAGGCACCTGCTTTGACGAGCCGAAGTACCAATTTTGATATACCCCAAGACTCAACAGCCTGAATGATACACCCACAGCCCAAGAAGGTCGCCACCTCTACTCTGTGAGACAACCACCACCATGAAGAGAACCAACGCTCAAGTTACCAGTGCCACGGAGTCCAAGAAAGTGTGATGCAGCATGAAGTTTGACCTGGATGATGAACGCGAAGTGAAGTCCAGGATCGTCGACTCCCAACCACCCCGAGTGACTGCCGTGCAACCTCAATGACGACTGTACATCCCGGATGATTGCTGGAACTCGATACCAGTCCGGATGAATGTCACCCCGGATGGCAAGTGTACCCAAGTATGAACCGACCAATCAACGACGATCCAGGGGGCGTGCCAAATCAGGCACCCATGCGAACCTGAGGCCAAAGCCCAGATAGTGTCACGCCTAAGCCAGAGATCTTCCAGACAAGCCAATCAGGCGACGACAGCGCGCCAGCGCATGAAGTTTGACTGCCAAGACCTTCGTCATCACCTAATGTGTGTGCAGCCCCCCCCCCGAGTTCAACGTGACCTCCAAGTATACTGAAACCCAGTCATCCGAGAAGAGTGCATGCGATTCGAGCAGAGGAGACCGCCGAAAACCCAGATACCAAGAAAGAAAGAAAGAAAGAAATGATAGCCAAAGAGAGAGATAGATAGAGAGAGAGATAAGAGATAATCAGAGTTTGTTTTGCGTCCCAG
>KZ985338.1:106909-153002 GCA_000687305.2 Phytophthora rubi
GCTACCCAAAGGAGAATCCAAAGGAAGGTCCGGGAGCCGCGTACACCAACGGACGTCCAAGGTCGATGCAACTGCACAAGGAACTCTCACCTACACGCTTCAAATCAAATTGAGTACCCAAAAAGGCTGCCATCAGGTAGGTCTACCCATTTCATATCTTTAAATTGCCTGTGGACACTCGAATAAGGACCCTTGCATTTCATATTCCATTTGCAGTCTCGGGGAGGTAGTAGCAATCACACTCCGGGATTCTAGCCCGATTGCTTGTGTTAGGATTATATTTGTGGTTTCCCTTGTTTATTCGAGGGTAGTGCGCGTTGGGCAACCCGGATTTCCCTGTATCCGGGTTGTAACCTGAAGTTGACAGGCTGCATATTGTATGTACAAACTCTGTATTATTATTGGATATTTTGAGATTGGTTATTTTGAGAAAGGTATTTGCTCGTAAGCTTGCCTCCATTCGGAATCTCCCAGTTGAGAGGAACTTGGAACTTCTCTGTATTATTGTGTCTAATTGATTGTTACATTTCCGGTTGAAAGACGGTCCGCCGAATTAATCGACACCTATAGGGATTACACAAGGTCACACGCCGACTCGAGTCATTCTACTGTGTGTTTCGAGTTAACCGGGGCTGGTCCATTCTAGAATGCCATTTATCCAACCCCTGGGCGCGCTATACATCCTGGACGATAAACGCGTTCACCCGCTTCGTCTCACTTCTTGGTCGCTAAAACGGCGGGCTTCTCCCCCGACTTCGGCGAGAGCCCGCTTCGCAACTCGCAAAGCGTCCTCCAGCGCCCCAGCGACGACCAGCGAGGGTTCCTCGTTCATCACGGGCAACGGGACAGGAGAGTCGTCACAGTCGGAGGAGGAACTCTCCCCGACTGGTACGAAACTCTCTTGCTCAGTCGACAAGACGTCCTCCATGAGCTCGGAGAGCGTCACCGCGCAGACGGTTTGTGTATGTAACCGCGAGAGCCCATCAACATGGCCCATATCCGTACCAGGCTTGTGATAAACTTTGAAACGGAGCTGTGAAAGCTCCATGGCCCAGCGGGCGAGTTTTGCGTTGCTAGTACGGTTACTAACGACCCAGGTCAGGGCCTTATGGTCAGTATAGAGGTTGAATTCACGTCGGTCCAGGTAGCACCTGAACTTCCTAGTAGACCCCAACATTCAATTTCCGACACTCCGTCTTGTTTGTTGATCCAGTTTCGCTCTGACCCCACAAGAAGCTTGCTAGTGTAAGCGATCACGCGGTCGCGACCGTCGATGTTTTACATGAGGCAAGCACCTACAGCCAGGCGAGACGACAACATAGAGTTTAAATCCCTTCGTAGCGTCGGGGTCCGCTAAGATAGGGGGCTCAACAAGTCGTCGTTTCAGTTGTACTACCTCCACTAGGAAAAAAAACACGGGTATGTAGCGTACACAAAATCGTTTAAAAGTAATACCCCGCTGAATTCGATCGTATGAATTTTCCCGCCCGAATTTCGCCTGACAGCAGATATCCAGCGCAAGCGCTCAGTACGCAAATCACCGGCCACAGAACAGTCCCCCCTCCCTCGTTCGCCCCACTCCTCGTACGCCCCCCTCGTACGTCCCCCTCGTGCCCCCCCCCTCGGGCGCTCAGCTCCCCCCTCGGGTCCCCATGAAACAAGCAACCGCCGACGAGTGTCAAGTAATATGGGAGACTTGCCGGCTTCACAGCGACAACTACAAGCTCGAGCATGGTGGCATAGCATGACGAAGGTCGCAGGAGATTTCCGCGTAACACCAAGGTCTTGATCAAGGAAGTCGAGCTTTTCGGAACCTGAAGCTGGTGGTGGAACTACTAGGCATCGACTCGGGGCTACACTACGCCAAAGGCCGAACCTTTGCATATCTTATACCCCGATGAAAAACGAGGCGGAGCTCTCGTGAATTTTTTTTGAAACCCGCGTTTTTTTCTTAGCGGAGGTAGTAGGAAGGCAGCTTCGCAATCATCACTCCACACAAGCGCTACGCCCTTCACCTTTAGTCGTTCAATAAGGGCCGAAATGGTCGCGTATCCAGGAATGTAGCGCCTGAAATAACTGGCGAGCCCCCAAAAGGCGCGAACTGTGTGCAAATCATGAGGTCGAGCCACATTAATAGCAGCCTTGACCTTCTCAGGGTTCGGAAGAATGCCCGAAGGAGTGACGATATGGCCGAGGAAAGCCACTTGGTCTCTGCCCCACCTACACGTTTTCATCTTCAGTTTGAACCCTGCGGCTCGGAAGCGTTCTAGTACTTGTTTTAGTCGTACCAGAAGCGTAGGAAAGTCGGAACTGAAACCACACAATCATCTAAGTACACTAGACAAGTCTGCCACTTGAGGTCGACCAAGACGTTTTCCATTAAACGCTCAAAGGCTAGTACGACATCGCATAATCCAAATGGCATAACGAACCACTCGAACAACCAGTACTTACAAGTAAAAGCAGTCTTCTCGACGCTGTCGGCCGGGGTCGACAGGTCCGGTATCGTCAAGTCAGGTCGCACGGGGTTGGAGCCGGGCACTCCCACGCCAGCCAAACCTGCCCTCGTAGTCGGCGCCCCCGTAGCCATACCCAGGTTAAGGGAAGGGGGGGGGGTCGCCGCACGCGGGTCTCCGCTCGCGTCCGAGAAGAAAGCCTCGCTCATGTTGTCCTCTTAGCCGCGAGATTCCATCGTCAGTAGTGTTCTAGTAGCGAAAGTCCACACTCCACGGTCTCGAACCGTTCAACTAGTCCTTCTCCAGTTAGCAGCGTGCCCTGCTTCTCCACCAAATGTCGCACACCTCCACGTGCCTTGGGTCGGGTCCGCTGGGACTGTTGGCGAGAAGGAGCGAAGCGAAGAGTCGAGACCGAAGAGACGAAGTAGTGTAGAGTAGAGTTTAAACGAGAAAAATAAAAGCCTTGTTTTGTTGTTGTTAGGACAGGGGAGATTCACGACTGACAGACGAACGGGAAGGTCGATGGTTTCGTTCCCTCCCATGGGGACGACACCCTTTCCTCCATACCCAGGGCGGGACCGACATGTCCTCCTTGATGGCATGACAACCCGCCCTTGAAGACGCTAGATGGTATCGAAGCGGTACCGCGACGCTCGTCCTCGGAGGTCCACGTGACTCCAGGCGACCGAGTCGGTACGGGCGCCTCGTGCCATCATTTAAGAGCGCATCACGTTTCCATCAGCGAGCGTGTCATCTTCTTGGCACCTAAGCACGGTACCCTTGTCTGTAGGATGTATCCAAGTCGGCCCTGAAAGCAGGCCGACGATACCCTCTTGAATGGGACCCTCAAATTGAGGTGCGGGGCAAACCCGCGCCGTCAGAATCAGCTCTTCTACATCGATTTACTTCCGACGCTGATGCGCACCGACTGAGCTGCTACGTTAGTGTTGTATGGATTGCTGCTGGGGCTCACTGACTAACATGACAACTGACTCTTCTCGTGTCTGTACACGTTGCTCCAAGGAATCACACAATACATGGACACCGCATAAATGATATCACTATCGTATTTGAACAGTAAGTCTACGCAAGTTATATAATGGAACATGTACGTTAGTTGTCACAAATATCAAGGAAAACTGTTGTGAACATTTTGAATCTGCAATCCTCCGTATATCCTAGGTTATTGGTACCATGCGTCCAATCCATTACAAGCGAGTCTCCCCACTCCAGAAAACACTGTTTTTGGATCCATGTCTGGATTGCAATGACGCAGCTAATGCCAATCTGATCTTGCACGAGGAGGACGTCATTGCCGACGTCCTCGTCAGCAAAACCGTCAAGAAGAGTCTTCGTGCGTTCGAGGATGCTGCTCCCTATTACGTGTTGAAGTATGTTTCTCGTTTGTTGTGGGCTTAGAATCATATCTGTTTTCGAAAAAAAGAAGAAGAAAAAGAAGATAAAATGAGATAAAATAAAAGAAACCATAAATCAACTTGAAAACAGCATCCAAAACAACACATGCAACTGCAAATTCACCACATGCACCCACCAAGCTTGTTCGACAGGTAGCGGTTGATATCGGCAGTGCTTGTGTTCACTTGCTTCAGCAGACCAAGCTCCTTGCGAACCTGAGGCGGCAGCGGCATTGACTTCGCGCCACGGTAAGAGTCGTAAATGATCTTGTTCGTTTTGTGGTTGTGCGTGGAAATCTATGACAAATAATGTATATGTTAGTTCACCATTCGGTTGGCATTCATGACTTCTGTAACCCACCTCCGTCCCAGGAACAACGCAAACCTGCCACTCCGCTTGCCCGTCCGATATCACTTCTTCCGAACGCACCAGATATCCGGCCTCACAGCCAGTGTATCTGGAATCTTTGTCTCGGCGACCTTCACCTCGAGAAGCCTGCGTGGATCTATGCGTGCACCACATGCGTCTGAAATAGTATCCAAAGCCGGCTGGAAGCTGAGATACATCGGGTCGACTTAAGCAACATAACATTGAAAAATACAGAGCTGGTCAGATGAAAGCAACATATTATGCAACACAACATAGTGTACCTGTTGTACTTTTCTGCAGATTCGGAGCTCCGAACGCGATAACACAGGAAATGCTTAGCTTCGTAGCTGCGTCGAGCAGCCTCAAACTCCTTCCAACTGCTGAATGTTTTCTGGGGTAGCTCTGGCACAATGTTATCGACCGATACATGGGCCGTCTTCATCTTCTCGCGGGTTTCCCAAGTTTTAGTTCGACGTGTCGGCTTACGACTGAGTGGACGCTGGAATTGGTTCGTGGAACTTGGTGCTGGCTTCATCGTCATCAAATGCCTGTTTGCGTTTCAGTTTTTGCGCCGATTTAGAAGAGCGCGACGTCGCCAATGTTGCTTGAGCATATCGTGTGGTCGCTACAAGTCCAAGTATAACAGATGTAAGACAATAATTTAGCAACATATGGCAACATAAATTGCAACATAAACAACAAAATAACTAGCAACATAATTAGCAGCAGAGGCCCTGCAGAAGCCTCACCTGGAATACGGGCATAGTGCGGCACGTTGTCGTTATCGTTGCCAGAAGCAGACGCAACTGGTACTCCTTCAACGACGCCACTTGCGCCATCCGCATCCGCAGCATCTCCCACAGCGCCACCAGCATCAACAATATCTGGCTCTCCCCCGTCAACATCGCCAGCGCCTCCACTGTCGCCATCGCCACCGTCAACAATCCCATCATCGCCACCGCCAATGCCTCCACCGTCAACATCTCCACCATCATCAGCGCCAGCGCCTCCACCATCAACATCACCAGCGTCAGCATCTCCACGATCACCATAGCCAGCGCCTCCCCCGTCGCCATCGCCACCGTCAACATCGCCAGCGTCAGCATATCCACCATCGCCACCGTCGACATCGACAACATCATCATCTCCACCGTCGCCATCGCCACCGTCAACATCGCCAGCGTCAGCATCTCCACCGTCACCAGCGCCTCCACCGGTGTCATCACCACCACCGGCGTCTCCACCACCATCATCGCCAGCGTCTCCACCCCCAGCATCGCTATCACCGGTGAGAGGGCTCTCCGCGTCTCCGAGATCCTGCATCTCGTCGTCCACGCCGTCATCTGGGTCTTCGTCGGGCTGATAGTCACCGTCGTCGCTGTCGTCTCGAGCGAAGCCGTGAGTCGCTTGGACGTAGTCGACGGGCGCACGCGCACGAAGCGTAGGACGACGGGGAAGCCCTAAGACAGAGTAAAAACGTAGAGCAAACATTAAAATAGAGCGTTAGTTGAGATACAGTGCGTTGTTGTGCTTCGGCGCATACCTGTACCTTCCGCAGTAGCTTGCTCTTTTGGCTTCGGCTGCACCGCCTTCTTTGGCGTCTTCTTTGGGCGTGCTGGCTCGCGCTCCTTTCCTCCCCATGTTCGTTCCCCGCGTCGCTCGCTCCCAACCGTTGACAAAAACGAAAATGAGAGATGAGGGGGGAATCGTACTTAAGATATCCAAAAGATATCGCAAAATTTCGAGTTCAAATGTGAGCTTTCTGCGTAAGAAAAAATTGAATAAATTACCCAGCAACACTAAACACGATTTGTGTTGCTCTGAGCGAGTTGTCGTGTTGTCGTACTAATGTTGTAGTAACGACACCGGGCGCACACCACGTACAGACCCCCGCCTAATTTGCCGGAGTGGTACTTATGAAGGCTGCGAAGCTACAAGATTTGCGAAGGGTTGACATAGATGCGATTGTACTGACTTACTTTCATTTGACACTGCAAGCCATCAACTTGCACATGCAGGTATCTTCCCGCAATGGGACACTTCACCCTTTGGCCTCATCTAAGTCAGTACAGTCACATGGGTAGCGGTACAAATCCTGAGAACGGTCCGCACTTCCTGTGCGAGGTACATCGAGAGATGCAGTTGCAAATTAGGCGGGGGCGCCTGTACGTCAGCCTCTGGTCGTCATTCGTCAAAGTCTCCGAGTGCCAAGCGTCACATACCGCCGGTATCAGTAAGCAGCACACACTTCAGTACTTGGCAGTCATGGCAGCCAAGTGGACCCCTTCATCGTGGCGCCAATTCCCCGCCAAGCAGCAAGCCCCGTACCCGGATGAACAGGCGTTGAAGAAAGCCCACGACAAGTGTAAGCGCCCGTTACGAATGGGGCCAATGTGTCGCTATCCTAACAGTTTTTTGCTGCTGTTTGACTGCAGTGAGGACGCTGCCTGGTCTGGTGTCGGTGCGCGAGATCGAAGCTCTGAAGACCCAGTTGGCCGATGTGGCGGCGGGTAAGCGCTTCCTGCTGCAGGGCGGAGACTGCGCCGAGCGGTTCCAGGACTGCCAGCCGGAGCTGATCGAGAAGAAGCTCAAGATCATGATCCAGATGAGTCTCGTGCTGGTCTGGGGCGCGCGCATGCCCACGGTCCGCGTGGCTCGCATGGCCGGGCAGTTCGCCAAGCCGCGCTCAAGTGACACGGAGATGCTGGATGGGGAGAAGGTGACGAGCTTCAGGGGCGAGAACATCAATGGGTACGAGAAGGACGAGCGCACCCCGGACCCGAACAGGCTGCTGGAGGGGTACTTCCACAGCGCCGCGACTCTGAACTACGGGCGCGTGCTGGTGAGCTCGGGACTCGCGGACATCCACGATGCGGGCAAGTGGGATCTGGACTTCGTGCAGACCTCGTCGCGACGCGAGGAGTACCAGCACATGGTGAACGAGATCACGGACAGTCTGCACTTCGTCCACATGTGCGGCGTTGGGGCGGACTCGCCGCACCTGAAGACGGTGGATCTGTTTGTCTCGCATGAAGGACTGGAGCTTGGCTACGAGGAGACTATGACGCGCGAGGTGGACGGCAAGTACTACAACGTGGGCACGGACTTCCTGTGGATCGGTGACCGCACGCGTCAGCTTGACCACGCTCACATCGAGTACTTCCGCGGCATTGAGAACCCCATCGGCGTTAAGGTGGGCCCGAGCATGGCTGTTGAGGACCTGGTGCCGTTGATCCGCAAGCTCTGGAAGGACCCGGGGGCTAACCCGGGCAAGATCACGCTCATCACGCGCTACGGCAGCGACAAGGTGGCCGACCTGTTGCCCAAGCACATTGCGGCCGTGAAGGCTGCTGGCCTGAAGGTGATCTGGTCATGTGACCCGTGCCACGGCAACACGATCGTGGCCGAGAACGGGTACAAGACTCGGCCATTCGACCGCATTTTCGGCGAGCTGGAGCAGACGCTGGAGATTCACCGTGAGGCTGGCGCAGGACTCGGCGGTGTGCACTTTGAGTTGACCGGTGAGAACGTCACCGAGTGCATTGGCGGACCGCAGGGCATCGATGAGGGAGACCTGCCGCTGCGCTACACGAGCTACTGCGACCCGCGACTGAACTACTCGCAGAGTATGGAGGTGGCCTTCCTGCTGGCCAAGAATTTGTCGGTGCAACACGATTTGGCGCCTCTGAATGAAAAGTCCAAGATGCGAAAGCGCTCCATGGAGATCAGCGACCCGTCCAAGCGTCAACGCGCGGAGAAGTAGATGATCGTCGACGAGTACATGGAATAGACGACACAAAATGCGTTAACTATGGATGTTCAATACCTTTACTACTGTGACTCTGTTAGGCCAAACGTATGTGACGTTGAGAGCAAGGTGCCCGTGCCGCGAATGCGCTCACGAGAGCGTCCGCGACCTAGCTAAGGTATTTTACTTTGCATTTTTGCATCTTAGCTGACAAGCAACACGTACGCGTTGTCTTTCGCAGGAGTTCCAGCTCCCAAATCGCGCAGAGCAATAACAACAGAGCGGATAGCTGACTATAAACTAAAACCTTCCGTTTGTTCTGCTGCCGCTCTGCAGAGTGGCAGCAGATTTATAGGCTTTCACTGCCTACGCGTACGAGCCTTCAATAATGACATCATCAATCTTGAGGATCATCCGCACCACCTGCGTAGCAAGCTGCAACTGCTGCTGCTTGCCGATAAGCGTCTCGAACACCTGCTGCTCCTTCATGTCGTTCGTGCCGGACGAGTTGCAGTCAATGCCAAGTCGCGGGTTCTTCTCGGCAATCTGCTGTGCGCGCACGGCGGAGAGCGAGTCGATGGGGCTCAGCCCACTGTTCTCAGCCAGAGCCATCGGAACATCCTCCAGAGCGTCAGCGAAAGCGCGAATGGCGTACTGCTCGATGCCCGCGGTCTTGTCAGCGTGCTCCCGCACGGCGATACCGCAAGCAATTTCGGCAGCGCCGCCACCGTACACGATGCGGTTGTTCTTGATCAGGTTGCGCGTCACACACATGGCGTCGTGCAGCGATCGCTTGGCCTCCTCTACAATCATCTTGTTGCCACCGCGCACCAGCACGGTAATGGCGTCCGAGCTCGCGCAATCCTCAATCACCAGCATGCGCTCCTTCGTGGTACCAAAAGCCACCTCACGCACGGTACCAGCACGGCCCAGCTTCTCGGGCGTGAGCTCCGAGAAGCGCGGGACGATGCGTCCGCCCGTCGCGATAGCAATGAGCTCCAGCTCAACGCCACCGACCCAGCGCACAGCAGGCAGCTGGTTCTGCAGCAGCAAGTGGTTGGCCTCGTCGTCGAATCCCCACTGGCAAATGACGAGGTTGGCGCCGCTGTCCTTCACCTGCTTGATCATGGTCGTAAAGTACTCCTGTTCCTGCTGGTAGAGCTTCTCGTAGGCCTCGACGCTGGTGATCTCCAGCTTGTGCTTGGTCTTGGGCTTGGGGGGCTCGAAGGGGCACGTCAAGATGCACATCTTGGCGTCCTTGACCTCCTTGGGCATCTGCGGGTGGGAGAAGTCCTTGTCGATGACGATGCCCTTGATGAGCGCCGTATCACCCAGAGTACCACCAGGCTTGCCTTCCATCTTGATCAGATCAAAGTTGACGTCGCGCGTCTCGAAGTTGGCCACTTTCATGACGGCGTCCACGGCGATCTGCGCCATCTGGCGCTTGTACTTGTTGACGATCTTGGACGAGAGCGTGGTCATGGCCGTCTCCACGAGGGGCGTGGGGTCCTCCGGCGAGAAGTGGATCACGTCTCCAATGGCCTCCAAGTGCTTGCACGCGATCTCGCACGCCTCCTCGAAGCCGTCGGCGATGCGCATCGGGTGCAGGCCGTTGCTTAGCAGCTTCTCGGCCTGCTCCAGCAGCGCGCCGGCCAGCACCACGACGCCCGTGGTGCCGTCGCCGATCTCGTCGTCCTGCGACTTGCTGAGCTCCACGAGCAGGTGCGCCACGCGGTGCTCCACCTGCATCTGCTCCAGGATCGTGGCGCCGTCGTTCGAGATGGTCACGTCGCCGTCCTGGCTCACCATCATCTTGTCCATGCCGCGCGGGCCCAGCGACGTCCGCAGCAGGCTGGACACGGTGCGCGCCGCCAGGATGTTGCTCTAAAGGTGTTTTTGACATTGTTTTTGACAAGGTGTATACATCGAGTTTTTGACAAAGTGTATACACAAGATATGGGGATGGGGTTAGAGTTTTTGACAAAGTGTCGAGAACGTTTTCGACAGCTTTTTTTCTTTTTGACACGCACCTTGATGGCCTCCACGCCCTTGATGCGCGCCTTCTGCTCCTGGTCGCGCAGGATGATGAAGGGGCGACCGTACTCGTCAAAAACCATCGACATGGTGGCGGAACGGGGGAGGGGTGAAGAGCGACGCGGCGAGGCTGAGAGAGAGAGCGGAACCAAGCAGCGATTCCCCCCGATACGATTAGCGTCTTGTGGCCGGCAGTCTACTCGCCAACAAAGATTTGGGCTCGGGTTTTTACGAAAAGGGGCGACAGGAGGCGTAATTACGAGTTAGAGTGGAACACACTACAATTATGTGGCGTACATAAAATAGCGGTTTTCAGGTTGAAGTTGTCATGCCCGTGATGCAGCGTCACGTAGCTCAGGAATAATGCACCAATGCAGACCATGCTTTTCATCAAAAATAGCTCTTCGTGTCCTGAGCAAGTCATCGGGAGATGGAATGCTCCTCATTGTCCCAGTTACTAGACGAAGCAAATGCACGATACTGTCGATGACACGACTAGCTCAGGCAAGGTGATGCGCCGGGCAGCATCCGAATTGACCCCAGCAACTCAACCGAGTCGGCAAAGAAGGCATGTTTGGAGGTTACTTTGAGGTTACTTATCTATCAGCCAAGAATAATTGAATTGTCCTGTCGTTGCTGTAGGGATCCACTAAGTCGACGAACGCTTGCCGCGGCCGAATTCAGCCGACTTGTTGCTGGCGAAGGTGGTGAATCGTCATCACTGATGACCTACTTTGTTATTATGTGCTGAAGTTTACTTTTTGCCTTTCGAATTAGGTTTGAATCGACCAAAACATGAACCGAGCGACCGCAACTTAAACGGTTTGTTTCTCTGATCTAAATTGTAGTGGTGGCAGGGGCTTACATCCAGCTTGCATATCCCAGGGAAGATCAAACTGGATCGAGCTCTGCAAATAAAAGACCGTTGTGATCGAGAGCTTCAAGCTCTGTGCGAATCGAAACACCGTCGCTATCGAACTCTTTTCACGCTTGATGGCCACGATGAGCTTATACTACTCGAGCAGGATAAGTCCAACGAGAGCATGATCCGAGGTAGAATTTTTGTTGAGCTTAGATACCCGGCAGAACTAGCAAAACCTGACCTCTTCTTCGTTGTTGATGGCAGATAAACGCGAGCTGGAGAGGTTGATGAGGAAGCTTTCCCCGGCTATGAGCCACTTCGCTTCGACACAGACTGAGTTCGTACATCTTCTCCAGGGTTGCTCCGTTTGCAGCAATCGGCTGGCATTTTGTGCTGCATGTGCCGAGAAGGCGTCAGAGTTCTTCAATGGGTTCACATCAGCTGAGCTATTTGCTCTCTACGGCAGCGACTTGCCTCCAGCCAACGAAACTGAACTCGTGAATTTTGTTGACGCCGTCGCCACCCGTGAAGCTCGAGCTATTCGCAACGAATATGCAGATGTGTAGCATCGGTCAGCTTAGATATGTATTTGTAAACTCGTAGACTACTAGAACTGTTTGATAAGTGCTCAGCGAAGTACATTGACTGTAAGTTTTGGGATTGCAATCGAGCGTGATGACACTGCCTACAAGATCCAACAAAGCGGACACTAACACAGGATCATCTGCGAACGTCTTCTGGAATGGCACGAGCTGGGAATTTTACAACATATGCAGCCGCTGGCGCTCAGGACGCCAGGAAAAGTTTCTCACTCGAGCATGGTAGTTTCGTCCTCAACCAGAGTAGCGCACTGCAGGACGTTGGCTAGAGGACTCCATTCTGCAATTTGCTCAGTGTCCCAACAATGTCAACTTTCGAGTCGTACAGAAGCGTCAACAAGGGCTGCACGCCGAATCTCAAGCTCCAGGCGTCGCCCACACACCGCGATCAAGCTCTTCGCATGCGTCAACTCGGTAACCACTCGAGTAAGGGGAAGTACGTCGAAGGTGGTCAATCAACCGACAAGCTTGGCCAAGTCGCAACACCGAAGCCGTCGTCGGCCTTCGCTGCTGACCCTGTGAAAAGTGATTCGTTGATAGCCCTCGGAGCGCTCGCAGCTTTCGGCGCTGCATCGTACGGTCTGCTTCGAAACCACTGGAAACGAAATTCAATGGTGCACGATCTCAATGAACGTGAACACAAGAAGTACCTGCTGAAAGAGCGAGAACGCGTCAAACAAGAGCGAGAGGAGTTGGAGCGCTTCGAGAACTCCCGAGTATTCAAGATCGCAGCAACAGGTCTGCTGCTTGCACTGGCTGTGCTTGTACTGCTGTACATGGGGTGGTTCTATCTCCTCCTCGCCTTCGTGGTCGTGTGTAGTGCTCTGGTCTGCGCTTTTGCCTGAACGCCCCTGAACCGAGTGAAGAGTTGTCAAGCGTAGAAAACTGTAAAATGTTCATCGTGTAGCAAAATGGATGTAATGTAGCTGTAAGATGTGGGAAATACGATGAGACCTTGAGATACTCTTTATGCCGTCATGTACCCTCCCGGTCATTCGCACAGCATCATGAGCTAATTCTCTCGAGGCTTGAACAAAGCCGACATCAATAGCGGTAACAGTGCCGTTGCTTCAAGGGCATCAGCCGCACAGGGGTTTCAGAGAAAACGGACGAATTTATTTGGTTGAGTTACGCGTGCGTGAAAGTGGTGAGCCATCGCAGGGTGCGGCTAAAAGCTGCATACATCATTTTCGCTTTTCCAACGACTCGAAAGTTATCGCGGAACAAGGTTGAGGGAGTGCTTCACCCATCGGAAAATGAAGTCAAAACCTGCGGAAGATGGCAGCTTCATGCGGATCGAAGTCATTTCAATGTTGAAGCTGTTGCTCGTCTCGGGTATCGCAGTCACGTTCCTAGCTCTGTTCGTGTTAGTTGGCTTCAGCGGTTCGCCTGCGGTGGCCAACTCTGACTGGACCAGCATCCCAACTCGCTGCACGTCCGACTTCTCCATCAGCTTGTACAACGAGTGTCTCGGCCCTAACAGCACGACCACCGTCGAGGACACGGACACGAATGGGAGTGTTTCAGCTATCGACGAGGTGCTCAGCCTTTCGTCGACCGAGCAAAGGTCTGTGCTTACCTGCATGTTCGATGCGTGCTCGGACCGAACGAATCGACCGTTTGCAAGCAGCGAGCAGAGTCTTCATGTGGTTCACTACACGTTCGGACTCAACGGGTTCACTCAGCTCAATCGCTACTTCTACCTTGAAGCTGCGTTCCCGAACTTACAGAAAACAGCTCGGTCTTTCGATGTCACAATGACTCCACACGTCAAGGGATTCTACCTCAACGAAACCAGCGGCAACCAAACTTACGCTGAGATCATCAGCAACGTCGTCCAAAAGACGGTCACCGTCGAGTGTGAACAAGGCGCGTCGTACTGCGAGTCAGCCTACTTCCTGCGTTTCGGGGACATCGACTTCAACGACTACCAGGTCGACGTCCTGTTCAATTCCTCCGAGAATCTGGCCTTGAATGGGTCGAACGTCCAGTTCCGCAAGACTTGGGGCACTGAAGCGTTCACTAACTGGCTCATCGGCATGAAGTTGTTCTTCCTCTTCAACTCCTCAATGTTCGCTGGCTGGTACATTTTCAGTGTTAACAAGCTGTCACCCCGTGAGCAGAACGTCGAACAAGGTTTCGCCATGGCGCTAGTTCTGTCGCTGATTCTCTTCAACGACCCCTTCTACGCGGCCGAAGCCAGGTACGGCAGCAACGCGGCTCGCATCTTAAGTGTGGGCTTCCAAGTGACGTTCTTTCAGATGCTGCTGCTGTTCTGGCTGGTTTCACTCGACAATCTGCGTCTTCAAGGCAAAGAAAACGGTGTGTCGAACACGCGCTTCTTCGCGCCGAAAATCATCTTCGTGGCCTTCTTCTGGCTGATCATGACACTTTACTACGGCTACATCAAGTACAACCGCAACAACGATGTCACGTGGGACCCTTTGGCCGAGAATAGTGACTTTGCACTTCTCAAGGTTTTGTGTGGACTTCTCAGTACTGCTTTTATCGTGTGGTACGGCATCCTCATCGTCATGAGCATCAAAGAGATCCGAGCGCGTCGAATGCGCTACCGCTACTTGGTGGGGCTGAGTTTGGTGATGATAATCGCGTCGTTCTCAGGTCTCGCCAACGGAACCTTCTCTCCAACCCCATCGAGCGGAGGCGCGTGGACCTCGCTCCAAACCATTTTCAACGTCTACGTGTACACGCTGTGCTACTTGTACGCTCCGTCCGCCACGACACTCGATAATTTGCGCAAGAGCAAGCAAACCCACGGAGGAGAAGACCCGGAGGCAAAGTCGGTGCTGAGCAGCAATGCTGTCGAGCCTGCAGATGTGGAACTTGCCGGCGTCGACGAAATTCGCGAAACGGATTTGGCCTGACAATCAGTAAGAAAGAAGAAATATCACTAGGGACTCGATAAGGTGAATACACCATTTCAAGGCATCTAACTCGGCTCGCAGTTGTGATCTGGGGACGGTCAGGACTCAATCAAAGTAAAGCTGAAATGAACACGTACAGTTCTTCACGCTTTTCCCTCCCAAATTATTAATAACGTGTTTCAGTAGAATCGGTCTCCATTCTAAGAATGATAATAATAATACAGTACATATACTGTAGCTGGTCGCATTTTCTTGCCAAATCTTTGCGCACGGGTTCACCTTCTCGTGATTCAACATACGGAGGGATGGAGCCGATACCGCCGACATATAACGGAGCTTCTCAGCTAACATGGCCATGGGCCATTGTGCATCGGTAAGTAAATCATGACATTTCGCATTTTGCTCTCGACCCCCAAAGCCCGAGTTCAGAACGACCACCACGCGATGCGTTTTCACGGTATCGTGCTACCGGTACTCGCTGTCGCCGTCCTTAATCTAAGCGCCGATGGCAGACCGACAGATATCGCGAAGATGGAGACGCCCAACATGCCAGCTATGGCTCACTCGTTCACTGGTGCCCAGTACGCCCAGAGAATGCTAAGGACGGTAGATGACGACGAAGACGAACGTGGATTGACTGACAAGCTCTCGGGGATACTTGAAAACGTGGCGACGAAAAGTGAACTGAAATCTTTGCTGAAGAAGGGAACAAGCACTGACGATATGCTCGACAAGCTGAAGCTCAACACGGGAGTGGTCAATATCCTGGAGAACCCGACGTTTAAGCGTTTGGACGACTACGTTGCCATGTATAAAGATGCGTTCCCACACAGTGGCGTAACCATGGTTGGGACGCTCACGGCGCGTTATGGCGACGATGCAGTTGCGCGGGCTCTCGAAGCTGGCAAGAAGTCGATCGCTACGGAGGAGATGGCGAAGAAACTACAGGGTGAGCAGTTTCGGCTGTGGCTCGACGGAGGCAAAGACCCCGTTCAAGTTTTCAGACTACTGAAGCTGAATGATAAAACGACGAGGCCTCTGACCGGTGACACTCTCGGTGCTTGGCGGAGCTACCTCGCCCTTTTCAATAATCGGAAGGCAGAAACCCCGTTTGACGAGCTCACAGTATTTAGAAAGGTCTATGGGGATCGAGGTTTCGCAAACCTGCTGCTTACGGCATGTCGTGGTGAAGAGAACCTTTACTTATGTTATTCGCTAACTATAAAGGCCTGTACATGCATATTCTTTAGGCACTGCCTACTTGATGTTGCCACAGTGGGCGTAGTTCTTGGTGGCTTGATGCCTAGGTTCTGGGGAGCTTGAAGCTCAAATACTTGGAGGTGTTTGACATGCTTGGACACATGAGAGGTCACCAAAATCTCTCATGCTGTTGAGTCCTTCCTTGTACTCCTCTTCTCAACTGCACTTCGAAGTCGACACGCCTCAACGAAGCTGGCTAAACTGGTTGGGGCAAACTGGGACGATACAGCGCGAAAAGCCGCCAACGGCTTGCAGCACAAGCAATTCAAGGTATGGTCCAGGAACGATGTGACCCCGGAGGGAGTCTTGACGAGTGTTTTCAAGCTCAAGACCCCAACTGAGGCTACCGCCGCCGACAATATGATCGTGGACAAGTACAGGGCTTGGTTGAATAGGCGGAAGAGGACCCACTCATAGAAAACTACTACGTAGTAGTACGAGCGGCACAGAATGTTTCTTGCTTCACGTAAACTTGCCAACATCGAATGACTTGGTTCACACGCCAATGCTTTTCTTTTTTCTTTTTGAGTACTACACGTATCCATCCATATCGGTACTAATGAAAAACCAACAAATCCTACCAACTTGATAGTGCCTGATACCAGAGGAAGCGCTATCCTGGAAGGTGTTGGATAGCCAAACTCACACGCCACAACCCAGTTTTCGTCTTCCACAAGCTATGGATAAGGTCACGGTTGTCCAGCCTGCAGGCGAATTTTGCGCAAGATCTGGGCGCGCTGCAAACGAAGATACTCTACAGCCTCGGCTGAAAGCCCTTCCTCATTATAAGTCATGATGTCCAACTCGAGTTGGCGCTCCATCACTTTCAGTTTGTGCTTTTCAGCGTTTTCATCCAATCGGCCAGTCGAGGCCGCCTCCGTATCACTGCGGCGCGGTCCCACACGTCGAACTGGCGGGTCATTTGCGGGCCCACCTTCAGTTTTTAATCTCTTTCCTCCACGCAATGCCCCACTTGGCTTTCTCGGCTTAGCTGCAGGGACTTCTTCAGAGAGATTCTCTTCTGGCATCAGCAATGGCTTAACGAGAGTGATCCATTTTGCGTGATGCACGAGTAGTCTTACAGTAATCTCGTGTGGAAACACATACCCATGTTTATCTTGAAACGCGTCTTGTCCACCCGAAAATGCCACTTCCTGGGATGCTTCTGCATCTTGACTGCTCAAACCGGAGCCCACCCACTGGTTGCAGAAGAGTGTGAGAAATTCAACCAAGCTTGGCAGAATTGAAATCCATTGCGAGTGGAGTTCTTCGATTGATCTTGTTCGCTCATCTGGCCCCGTACTGGTGTACTCGTCTCGAACCCACTCCCAGAACGAACTGCCGATATCGCCATTTAAATCATTCACGTTCTCTCGAGTGAGAAGTACACCTTCATACCCTGCGGATTCTTCAATGACTCTGATCCATGCGCGACTCAAGCGTTCCTGTTCCTCGGGAGTGAAATTCTCCGGAGAGGTCTCTGGAACTGTGTCAAGACTGGCAGTAGAGCCGCGAGTCTTGCGTTTCTTACCAGCCATAACGTTCGCGGCGAGCAACTTGCTTGCCTGATGTTGTGGGAATAGCTAACTGTTAGACAGTTGTGATTCCCCTCGACACCGTCCGTTTCTTTCAAGAGAATTCATCGGAGCGTTCGATCCAACCGTTTGCAGCAAAGTAAACAAGTTACACTACATGTACATTTTTGGGGACATGGTCATGAAAACAAGCTATAACTGAAGGTAGCGCACAGATGAAAACGAGAAACACATTAATATAAAGCTCTGTTCATCAGCTCTTCATTTGCCCTCGCGCGTCTTCTGAAGAATTTTCTTCCTGCGTAAGCGCAGATACTCAACTGCTTCTGAACTCAGACCAACTTCACTCTGCGTCATGACTTGCAAGTCCGAACGATGCGTGCTCCATTCTAGCCATTGTGCCGACAAAGTAGAGCTTTTTGTCTCGGTTGAAGCTATTGACTCAAATGAAGGCGGGGGGCTTTCATCTACGGCAGGAACGGTAATCGGTTCTGCAGAAATGCCCCTTGTAGTTTCGTCGGGTGGATCGATCACACTACTCCAATTAACCTTTCCGGTTCTCTTCGGAGGAGATCCCCCCAACGACATTTTGAAAGCACTTGAGCCGAGTACCAATGGCTTTAAAACAGTTTCCCAGTCTGTATGACGCTCCAAAATCTCCCAAGCTGCACGGTGCTTGAACCAGTTACCACTTTGATCCCAAAATGCCTCTTGCGCGCGTAAAATTACCGTCTCACGACCAGCTCGGCTGACGTCTGCATTCTTCTCCAGCTCTGCCTCGTATAGTTCATGAAACGAAGCGATACAATTTCTGATTTCCAGCCAGTTGCTCTTTAGTACGGGCTCGATGTCGCTGCGGCAGGTAGGTTCGGACACCAAGTCAAAGTAGATGCTCGAAACAAGGAACCAAAACCAATCATTCGATTCCTCCAGTCTTGGTGACATGTCTGCACAACTGCAGGATACATCGGCCCACGCCAGTGCTAGGTGCACGTCCTTCACACGCTGGGGAGTTTCCTCGACTTTGTTAGGATAACTCTCAGTCGCTAATCCGTCTGAGAGCTCAGCTTCCGAAGGGTGCTGGTCTGCGGTTGACGTCTCGTTATCAGAGTCGTCCTCGTTAATCTGCACGCTCCGTCGAGCATCAAAGCTTCGTGTTTGCATCACTCTAGTTCGTTCCACTGCTTTCTCTCCGATAGCTGGCTGCGTTTTGCTGGAATGTATTGGTGTCACTATAGGAACCTCCCTACCCGCTCCAGTCCAGCCTCCAGCCGCATGGTCTTGATCTTCGCAGCCCAGATCCGCATTGACCACTACATATTGGGTTTGAGAAGCTGCCTCTACCCCCTCCACCTCCTCTGCAGAATCCACATCTTGTTCTACCCTCCGGGGCATCACTTTTCGTCGTTTGACCTGCTACCCGCTGCTTTTTGCTCGAATGCGTTGCCTTGAATGCAGCGCGTGGAGATTTATCTGCACTGGTGCCATCCTCCACTCCAGTCTCTCGACTACTAGGAGTCCTCTTCGTCTCATAGTCCCTAGATATTTCTTCATCCTCACGAGGATGTTTCTGCAGTACAGCAGCCTCTACAACTCGGCTATCCCCTCCAGTAGCTGAACTCTTCTCGCCCCCCTCTCTAAGCACCAACTGTTTCAACACCCGCTCCCAGTCTTTATGGTGCGTTAGCAGATTCCACACATTCACGAAGTTGAAGCTCCTCCCCGTTCTCTCTTGAAATGCAACCACAGCTCTTGTCAGCAACTTTTGGCGTTCCCGAGGCAGCAGCGCGTCCAAGGACGCGACATGCTCATTTGGCCATAACTTCGTCAATATGGCGTGGAATTCCGCCACACTCGGCCGCATGTCCTCCCATTGCTGCCGGAGGGTGGGGGCGTCCAAGGCGTCACTGGGGTGCAGCGCTTGCGCGCTGTATCCTTGGTGCACCCAGGACCAGAACAGCTCGTCCCCCTCTTTGGAATATTCCTCGCTGCCGGGGCAGGACGACGCCAGCAGCTCCGGCGTGAGGGACTCGATGCTGCCCACCGCGTTGATCCACAACTGGGTGAAGGCCACGGAGGACTCCGAGGCCCACGGACTGGAAGTTGCAGGCGAAGATGACGCCATAGTTCTGAGAGGGCGTATCTTCGGGGTTAGAAACGCGTTTCTAAATTTTTGACCCGCTTCAACTTGAAGGTACTACGTAGTAGTACTACTACTGATGGATCCTATCCGTAAGACTTCTACACCATTGCCCGGCCTACTTGGGACCTTTTCCACTTCAACTTGGTCAGATTAATTTGGGGGGCTCAAGATTGGGGCGATATCGCCCAAACAAAAATGTACCACCACCACTTTTGCAACCAACAAAGGATATTTGCCACCCAAAATGGGGTAGCCCATGTCCTCCAGACGGACAACGGACTGCGGCGCTCATAAAGTCGCGTGTATGGAACTGCATCTTCATCACCAACTGCTGGATGCTGTGCGCCATGCTCACGTGGACTGCACGCTCCAGCAGACGCAGGTTCGTCTCCTTTATTGTCACCGGTCTCCCATTTTCCAGGAGAGCGGAGCGTCGGCGTTTCTTGGGACGGAGGCTGTCCGCGTGAACTCCAAATAGGAGACTCGCTTTTCGCACCCAGTGTCGAGCGCGCGATGCGCATATCCGTTTGATAGTTCCTGCGCACGCGGACTTCGCTCGCGGCAAATGCCTCTCACGTCGGACAAGGATATCCTTCACGTCCAACTTTGAAAGAAAAGGTGACCACATTGAATAGAACGAGGTGATGGCTACATTTTAGTTTGGGCGATATCGCCCCAATCTTAAGCCCCCCAAATTAATCTGACCAAGTTGAAGTGGAAAAGGTCCCAAGTAGGCCGGGCAATGGTGTAGACTTCTATTCTACTTCTACATTCCCGGTATAACAAAAAATAGGTCCCAAAAATCCAGATTTTTTGTTGTAGGAGTCTGCTACTTTGCCGCCGCCGCCCACCACCACCTTTTGTACTCGCTCAATACGGCGTTGTCGTAGCGGGTGAGCTCCGCACCGGGTTTCAGTCCGAAAACTTTCTTAAGAAGCTTGCCCGGGGCCACCTTCTTCTCTACCCAGGAGTTGTACAGCCCACGCTCCAAGTTCATAACAGTAATACCCGATTCGGGGTCGAACTTGACTTTAACAAGCAATGCTGCCAAATCGCGATCGCTATACACGCTTCTCAATACCTCCAGCTCGGTAGTTTTGAGTTCGCCCGCGTGCTTGTTGTACACATCCATGTAGCTTCGCCACGCGGCAAAAACATCACCCTTCAGGGGGTTGGCCGCCTCTTTGAGCTTCAGTAGCTCGAAAACCTGACCGTAAGATTTCCCGTCATCATGCCAAAGACGAAACTGCTCACCCTGCAGCTTCTGCGCCATGGCCTTCGCATCGGGAGACTTCATCTCCAACCCTGCTACGAGCATCCCCGCCACGGCATCGTCGCCGTATTGCTTGGTAAGTGTCCCAACCATGGTCACTTTACTTTCCGGGAACTTCTTATTGTACTTGGAAATGTACTTGGCCAGATTATTAAGCTTCGGGTTGGACAGAAGGCCGTCTACTCCGCTGTCAAGCTTCAGATAGGCAAGCGCGTCGTCCGAGGACTTCCCATTCTTCAGCAAAGTGCGAAGATCCCATTTCATCTCCACAGACTTGGCCAGCCCCGCGATTTTGTCGGTGAAACCCCGTTCTTCATCGTTAACCACGGGACTGTCAATCCGTAGCATTCTTTTGGCGGGAGCGTCGTGCTGGGCAGCAGCGAACGAGCGAGCCACCGCTGGAAGGTTGGGTTGGGTCATCTTCGCGATGCTACCATTGGCAGTTGAGACGAGGACGGTAGCAGCTAATAGAACGACGATACGGTGAAGGCGCATCGCGACGGCCGTGGATAATTCGAGTTGTGAGACTTGGAGGGCCAAAGACCAAATGCACATGTACCTTTGAGGTGAGCTGACTGCCAGTCAGCCAGTGACTGGACAACAGCTCCTGTCGTACATCCCGTATGTTGAATCATTGGGAAGGGCTGTTTTTCGCATGATTACTTGGATCATTCTACAGTAGAATGATCTAGTAGTAGAATCTACTGGCATGGATAGGTTTCTACTGCGCTCTGGCAGTGCACACAAATTGGGGCAAAGGCAGTCGTTCTCGATTATGAAGGCCACCTTTAAGGGAGTGGAGTGGTGGGTCTAAAATCGACTGGCGCCGGCGTGTGAGCCTGGACGCACTTGGGGGGCTCGACGTCTATGTGTTTCAGTGCTGAAGTCCATTCTTACAGTGTTGAAGGCGGCCCCTCCCATATGAGATGGGTGATTACTTTGACACATCTCGGCTGTTTTCTCTTCACTCCGCGTCGAATAATATTATGCCGTCTATTGATTCGTTAGACTGTCCTACATGTACAAATTACCATTCACTTTCGAATTCACCGGCCCCGACCAACAACTTACTCGACGATTCGCTGTCGTCATGATATTTCGTCTTGCCGTCGGGTTGGCGATTGTTGCTGCCCAAGTATCTGCGGAAACCAACACAACAGGTAACCAACTCAATGGTTGGTATCCCTGCGCTGAGTACACCTTCTCGGATGATGGGAATTCTACCGGTCAGTTGGCTGAGTGCGCTGTCTACATGGCGCCGTTGTGCTACCCTGGCATTTGTGCCTCGGTCAACTCGAAAATCGAAATCTTCGTCAAGCGGCTGCCGGCCGTGGGTGGCGATCCCGAAAAGGCAACCAACGTATGGCTTGTCGAAGGTGGACCGGGACGGCCATCGTCTTCCAGTACGTATGGTTTCTAATATTTTGGTGCCACTTTGGCCATGGACTAATACTGTCGATGTCAATTTTGCAATACCGTAGTGGAGTCCAGGATGCTTGATCTCCACGCGAAGCTCAACGGGTCTTCGAACGTGTACACCATGGACCATCGTGGCACTGGACGTAGCACGATGCTCGACTGTGTTGCCGCTCAGGCTCAAACAACAGCCTCTCCCAAGGGAAGAAACATCGATCCTACAGAAGTAGCTGCGTGTGCGAAGTCGCTGTCATTCAAGTACACGGAGTTTACGGGTTTCTCCGTCACTAGTGCCGCTACAGATTTGGCAACTCTCATTTCCAAGTACACAAATGGCGCCAGCACGATCGTGTACGGAGTGAACTACGGCACGATGTTAGTTGAACGCCTGATGCACCTGGACCCTCCTGAGGTGACTGGGTATGTGATGGACGGCATTTCCTCAACGCCAGGAGTAGCGACGGACAAATTTGAGTACTTTTCAGAGTCGGAAGTGAATTATGGCGAGGTCGGAGATCACTTCTTGGGGTTTTGCGCCGAGCACAGCGTATGCAGCGCCCATTTTGCGAAGAGAAGTCTACCAGACACGCTTGAAGACCTCCTAACCCAGTTCGATAAAGATCCCAACTCAACGTGCGCTGCCCTGGTGAGCAACAAAACCAGCAGCTGGTGTAGGGATACCGAATCCCGAGATGCAAGTGGGCATCTTCGAGATGCATGTCACGATTCACACACAAGTTCGCTGGCATCTCGGCGGTGCCGAGATTCACGAGGGCGTGCTGCTGACCAGATTCATGAGAGCCTTGGACGATGGCCTCAACTCTCTTTCTTCTTGTATACCGCAGCCGATTCAAGATCGGCCTTGGGCGCCCAGGCGTCATGCTGCATGTTCGTTGTAGTGCGTGTTTTCCGCTTTGGCACTACATCATTAAAAATGTCATTCTACTTTTTACCTGCTTTCCAACACTTCTCCCAACCAGCACTCGACCCACTTCTCCTCTACGCCTCTCATCGACTACCCTCTGCTCTGCGGCTAAGTGCTACCAGAATTGGCGACCAATTGCGCACACGGTCCCAATAGCTGGGGTGATGTCAAGCCGTCGTTTAAGTTGCGAAAGGCGTTGGGGACGATTCTCAATAGCATGAAGAAGCGGACGCTGATCGCACCGGTCGTCTACAGACTGAACCGCTGCTCTCCCGACGATGTCGATGCCGTCGGACTCTTCTTTGACACCCTGAACAACGATTTGAGCTTCCCTAGTCAGCAAGACGAGATTTTTAGCTCGAACCTGCTTTTTTTCCTGATCGTTTTCTCGGAGATGTGGGAATTACCTGGGCCCTCGACCACTGAGATGAACTCCCGCTTTAGCAGCTCGAAGCTGTCGGATGGAACCATTTACCAACTTGCCCCCGTGTATTGCGCTTTCTCGAAGGAGAAGTCGTCATGGTGCGATGAGCTGGGTCTCGGAGGCTATGAGGCGAATGCGATCATGTACGAACGTGACCAGTACTGGAACAAGAGCGCCACAATTCCGAGCCAAGCCAGCGTGTTGCTGTTGAGCAGCAAATTGGACCCGAAGACCCCCCACAAGTTTGCCGAGTCCCTGCTGGATGTCCTTGAAGGTGACAACAAGGAGTTGGTGACGTTCAACTACACAAGACACGGGACTGTTGAGTGGTCTTTCCCCATCGACAACGTTTACACGGGCGAGACGTGCGGTATGAGCGTGCTTGTGTCGTATGTGAGCAGCGGCGGAGACTTGCAGAAGCTGGATAGATCGTGCGTGGACAAGATGCCGCCGCTCAATTTGACCACACCGATCGACTACCAGTACATCTACCTGAGCTCCGAAGACGCTTACGACGGCACCTTCAATTCAAGTTTGCAGTATCTCTACTGGTAACGTTAGAGCGCTTTCACACAGTAACCCGGCCTTCAGCTGGACCTAGATTGAGTCTGAGAGTGAGTGACTTGGGAGAGATGACCCAGCCTTCAGACTGCGTTCGTGAAAATACAAAGTTCCTGGAAACCTATACAACATCCATATCTCCGATGGTATCCATAAGCTTATTCATGTAAACTTACAGCTACCACCAAGAGAACAGGCGCATCCCCTTTGTTGGACGATGATTGGCCGGTCATCCTCCGACCAGCATTGCGTCCTGCCTGCAGCAAAGGGGCCAGTCATTCGTGTTCTGAGCCATTCGAGATGAAGCGCGTGACTGCCGTCTCCCTACTCGCCGCTGCGGTGGCGACGCTCTCCCCCTACACGTCGGCCGCGCCGATGTGTTCGCACGCGTGGAAGCAGCGCGAGCACCTGCACCCGAATGTGCATACGCTGCCCCCTCTCACCGACGTGCAGGTGACCGAGCTCAGCGCGCTGCCCAGTCAGTTGGACTGGTGCGCGCGTGGCCTGTGCACGCCGTCGTGGAACCAACACATCCCGCAGTACTGCGGCTCGTGCTTCGCCCACGGGGCGCTGTCCGCGGCCCAGGACCGCATCAAGATGCTGCACCGAGCGCAGGGCCGCGTCGGCCCCGACGTGCAGCTCGGGCGCCAGACTTTCCTCAACTGCGGGCCGGCGCACGGCCTATCGGACGGCTGCGGGGGTGGCGAGCCGACCGACGTCTTCGAGTTCATGCACCACTACGGACTGCCGGACGAGACCTGCGTCCCTTACAGCGCCACGGACTACCGCAAGTACGCGGACACCAACGGCACGTGCCCCCCGGAAGGCTACTGCATGAAGTACGTGGCAAGGCAACTTCAACTTGGGAATAAGATATGGCTGACTAACTTTTTGTGGTCGTGGTATTTTATTTTATTTTACTTGCACTTGTACTTTAGCTGCATCACGACGCCTGACCACCCGCAGGGCCCGCACTGCTTCCCGGTCAAGACCGTAGTGCGGTACCGAGCCAAGGAGTACGGCCGTGTGGTGGGGGAACACGCCATGATGAAGGAGCTTCTGAACGGCCCCATCACCTGCGGCATCGCCTGCAGCGACGAGTTCACGTTCAACTACTCGGCGGGGGTGTTCCACGACAAGACGGGGTTCCTGGACATCGACCACGACGTGGAGATCGTCGGCTGGGGCGAAGAAGCCGACGGGACCAAGTTCTGGAACGTGCGCAACTCGTGGGGGACGTACTGGGGGATGAAGGGCTTTTTCAAGATCGTGCGCGGGGTCAACAACCTCGGCATCGAGTCTGATTGCCACTGGGTGAATCCCGACATCTCGGACGAGGAGCTGGTCTTCTCGCAGACGACGCCACTGTACGGTGGCTCACTCTGGGGGATCGTGCCGTTTGCCAAGGGAGCAGCGACATCGCACCCGATCAATTCGACTGCGGATGTAGTGCTCAGCAACTTGCCGCTGCAGTCCGAGGAGCTGCCTCTTGAGACGACGGTACTCGCTGGAAGCTCGGAGACGGTGGTACTTCGGATGACGGGGGAAGCTGACGTGGGTGGAGCTGAGACCTCAGCTGTTGAGCACGAGAGCATTGGCTTCTCTCTCTTCGCGCTCTTTGCAGCGGTTATTGCGCTGGGTATGGTGCTCAGCCACGTGGTCGCTAGATTATCGCGCAGTGAAACATACAACCGTCTGATCTAGGCAAATTGCAGACACATGAAACAGTTGGCGGTGATCCGGATCACCGCAAAACGTTTTCGGTTTTTTCGAATTATTTATTTTTGCTAAATAATTTTATTTTTATAGGTAAAAAATTTTTTATAGTGCTTGACGAGTGTGGCTATCTTGGGAGTGGGTGGCATCCCTGCTCCGCAATGCAACACCAAAGAGAAGGACAAAGGACAGAGAGCCAAACACGATGGCGATCCGGCGTCGAGGTGATGGCTCTCGCGCGATCCACCCGGCGTGGAAATCGCGTCCCTGGGCGAAAAGAAGCAGCGCGTGTGCAAGTGTTGGAAGCCCTCGGGCTCGAGACAGTAGAGAAGATACGACGCGATTGGCTTTCGTGGGACACAGGGTGGAACGGTCGCGAGTGACAGCAGTCAGAGGGAGTCGTCATGCAGCTTCTCCAACAAGGATTCTCTAGCATCGAAAGCAAAGCCATCATTATGGGCAGGGCTCCCGATTATGGTATTGATATTTATCATGAACACCTACACAGCATAAATAATGTAATTGCTTCTCTTCTCTCGACTAATAAATAATGTCATCCCCAACGACCATCAAATACATAAGAGCATAAAGGAACATGATATTACCATTTACCTCGTTGCTTCATCTACCGTCTGGGCCGACCAATACTGCTCATTTTGGCGAAGGAAGAGCAGCATCTCCAGCGTGATCGGCTGCAGGCTGTGTCGCTCTTGGCCGTAAGTCGTTCTGGCGACGCTGAAAAAACGCCCAGCCACGTTAGAAGTAGGAGGGATGCTCCCCAGCAGCGCGTACCTTGGCTCCACCGCTGCTAAGCGGCGTCGCTTTTGGAGCTGCTCTACAAACGAGCCCTCATCACCACTCTCAGCGGCGAGGCGAGCCTGCCTGAGATGCTGCACCTTGGCTTGGGATCCGGTCGTTGTCAGTGTGGTGCAGCTACCGCCGCTTGATCTGAAACCTCTATTTCGCATACCGGTACGCGAAACCTTGATTTTGTGTGGTACAGTCTGTACACCGTTCACGCTAATTAGTCGGACCCTAATAATGGTTTACGATTTTTGCAGTTGAAAGTCGAACAATCAAACAATTCTTGTATCCGTAATATTTGCTCTTCCAGAAATCTAAGACCATGATTGGCTTCAGCTCGATGAGATCTGTTCAAATCCGCTATCTTTGAATAATTTTCAGCTCTTTGAAGAAATTCTCTGGATTTTATATCCAGAGTCCATCCCAGGAAGCGAATGAGGTCCTAATCCTGGCATAATACATACCATCCGTAATCCGATAATAGTTTAACGTGAAATATAATCATTATTACCTTCGTTATTGTATAACCTTTATCGTGAAAATATTATGATTGTATGTTGACCCATCCGCTGAACATTAGGACAAACTACCCATGATAAATAGTATTTGGTAAAAAGAAATAATCACTGTCGCATTCAATATTATCTAACTGTGAAACTAGCATCACCGTGATAAATGATTGATCTGGACTCCACTCGGGCAACATTGCACTCACGGATTATTCCGCAATATCAGGAGCACGAACCATGGCGAACCCAGCTCGACCGACCTTGCATGGCTTCGCACTGCTGCTCTCATCTAGCTGGTGCGCTGGGACTAACGCCCGAGTGTTGCTTTCTCCTGCAGCCTCTTGATCGAGGACGTGATCGCGAATTGCGATGCGCTCAATGGACCAAATACGATGGATGCTACCGAGCAGTCGCTCACTGCGTCAGAACAGATCACCCAGTCGTTCTGAGACGAAAGCACTGCCTTTGCGGGGACGTTTTAGCGCGTGGGTGCTGGTGCACCGACAGGTAAACAAGTAGTGGAAACAGTAGAGCAGTATTACTATATTAGTGAGTAATTAGCAGATACTATCGACCATGAGATCGGTATCAAACAATATATAGCTGTGGCGCACCTCACCCTCGTCGTTACTGTAGCTTCTTTGATCGTCAAAGCTGCTTGTGCGACTTTCTACCGACGCGGGAGGAATGAATAGTAAAAGTGTTCCACTGGCGAACCATATCCATTCAAATCTGAGTATATACTAAAACATTAGTAATATATATTGGTCTAAGTCATCACGACCTTATTCGTCACGCTCAGGGAAGAACTCCACTTCGTTCATTACTTCGGCAGGCAAAATGCGAACTACTATCGATCTTTGACCATTATCATATACCCCGGATTTTATCTGTGCACGTACACTTTTCATTGCACTTCAACCAACTAGGTTTTATCGCTTTCTGTGGACTCTCCTAAAGCACCGCCCCGGATCACCTATTATAATAGTATTCTTTCAGCTGAAAGCGCACGGGTCCGGGGGCATTTCTAAATCGACACTTTTTGATTTATTGAGATTCTTTCAGCGCTTTCACACTTTTGCAGTGGCTTTAAACCGCGCGCTCTTGCCTTCAGTATGCCTCGCGCTCGTATGGGACTTGCCCGAGCCAGGGATTGGTAATTGACTCCAAAATAGTAGCGATGGCAGTGATAATATTACGAAAACAGTAGTGCTATGCTGTAGCAAGCCGAATAGTAGTGTTACTAATTATTTATTGTGTACAGGTATCCGAGAAAATAAATAAATTTATTTTTTCATAAGAAATTATTGCAAACACCATGCCATAATCGGGAGCCCTGATTATGGGCCATCGCTCGCGCTGTTGACAACGATGTCTCTCAACTGGCCCAAATCGACACGACAATAGAACCGAAAAGGAAAGTAGGTCGAAGAAGCCTCAACTCGCACCCAAGTACTGCTTAGGTAGGCTTGGCAAGCGGCCATCCTTTTTCAGCATGAAGACAAACTTTAAGAACCGATAATTTTACCGATATAATTTTTGAGATTGGATGCTCGTGATCTGGCGGAAGGCCAAGTGGTTGGACTCGCCGATGTCGCGCAGCGTCACGACGCCCTCCATCATCTCGTCCAGCTCCAGCGTGCGGTTCGGGTCCAATCCTATTAGGATCACGGGTGGTGATCCGGATCACCGCCAACTGGTTCACATGTGAAGTGCTCAAGTTGAAGTGACTCAAATTGAGCAATATCATTGGTCCCCATTTCATCCAATCCAATCGCCCACAACGCATCGACTAATCGTCACCGAATCCATACTCAGAGTCAGCCCCCCACTCTTCTAGACAGTCATGTGGAGTCGCGGTCTCCTCGTCGGCGCCGCCTCCGCGCGGCTGCTCACGCGCCCTTCGCCGACTCTGCAGCTCGCGCGAGCCATCACCAACTCCGCGCCGCTGCAGTACGGCCGCGCGCGCGCCATCGAGCTCAAGTACCACGACGGCACGTGCACACTCGCGGTGCCGCTGCCGCTCAACGGCTTCGATGAGGAGCGGGTCTTCAGCATTCCGCCAGGTAATATATATATGTATTTTATTTAGAAAAAAAAGATTGCGTATACCTAGCTATATCTTGTTTTATTTTACTTTTTATTATACTATTTTATTACTCATGTTTTTATTATTATTATACTGCTTGTTTTTAGAGACGACGGTGGCCGATATCATTGCGCAGATTGAAGCGGAGGACAAGTCGGTGCAGAGTGTAGCCATCCGCTCAGCCAGGGGAGAAGAATTCCAGCCCGAGGACACGCTGCTGAAGGTACTGACGGACGACTTCGAGCTGCTGCTGAACGACCAGGTGCTGCCCGTGCGCGCGCCGGTGTTCACAGGCAGCGCGTACCAGAGTCTGGCGGACGACGGAGACCTGGACGTGCGCTCCGTGGCGCAGAAGGCGGCCATCATCATGCTGCGCAGCGACCTGGAGAGGCTCGGCAAGTGGAAGATCAGCCACCCGGAGTTCCTGCACATGTGCCTGGAGAGGGGCATCCCCAAGAAGCAGGCGCCCGAGGTGCTACAGGCGTTCCACCAGTCAGGAGTCGTCTTCTACTTCGGCAAGTCGGACGACGAAGACTTGACCCACTCGGTCTTCCTGCAGCCACGCAGCATCCTGGACTCGTACTTGGAGTCCATTGGACTCTCGCCCTTGTCCTCGCAGCTCTTCCAACAGCAGCGAGAGGCTCTGCTGGCGAAGATTCAGGCGCTCGAGCCGGAGCATGTGGCGCTTGTGAACTTGCGGCGTGAGCTGGAGGCCACTGCTACACGACAGGCGAACGTCATTGCGTACGGATTGTCCACGTCGCTCGTGGGAGCTTTTGGTCTCTACTTCTGGCTGTCGTTTATTCACTTTTCGTGGGATATAATGGAGCCGGTGACGTACTTCACGGGCTTCGGAGTCTCCATCATCGGCTATGCGTGGTGGAGTCTCACGAACCAGGAGTACGAGTACGAGAACATCTACCACTATGTGTACACCCGGCGCCTCCGTCGGCAGATGGCCAAGGCGAAGTTTGATCAGGAGCGATATGCTGCGCTTACGGAGGAGCTGCGCCTTGCCCGCGAGCAGCTGGCCCAAACGGAGCTGGTGCTCAGCAAGTCCACACCGCTGCAGGCCAACTACTTGCATCTACTCGACACCAAGCGCGAGCTGAAGCCGCCAGCACTTGCAGCCCCACGGACGCCCATCAAGGCCGAGGACCTGCCAGTGTTTTAGACGGCGCTCCAGCTGACCGAGTGCACGGGTACAAAAGTAACTTTGTTGTTTTAAAAGCGTCTGCCGCCGCACGAACGGAATGCGAAATGGCGGACGCATGCATTGAAATACCAGTGAGTGGGGCACCACAGCCTCGCGGAACGAGCTTGATAAGTTTTGAGACCTATACCTCAATCGTATAAATGTACAGCACAGTCACGAATCGAGCTGCAGAGAGAAAAAAATCTTCCCACGCAATGGAGTTGGTATCGTTGGCACACGAAAGCGACAGCGTCTTAGGTCGACATTCCATGCTGGGTAACCATTGCTGACGTTTGAGTTTCGTGCGATCTTCACTGATACCGAGGCGTAGCGTAGCGTATTGCAGGGTACTGTAGATGTATCTGAATCATGCCAAGGGCGTTTAGTCGGAGAGTCCAGAGGTGGTCGATATGTACGGGGTTTAGCTTGGCGACAAGCGAAACAAGCAAGCGAGTCGCCCATGCAAGGTACGCCACCACCTCCAATTACATCTCGTACAGCTTAAGGACGAGAACGCTGGAATACAGTGACAGTATCACGTTACTTGCTGCTGGATTTGTTTGGTTAGGGAGTAAAGTCGCTTGTAGTGAAGTCAGGACTCGGCAACGCTAACCGTGCCAGCTCGTTTAACGCTGCTGCTGCTGCTCCTGTCCACCAGACAAGATCAAAGGCCAGAGCGCGCTGGAGAAGTCACAGAAGACCAAGACAAGTTGTTGCAACTTGCAACTTGCAATAGAGCGTATCCAAAAAAGTGCAGGTTGAAGTTGTCACGTCGCTGACCAAAAGGTGTAGCCAAATCGTCAAACCCTTCACCGCCATCGCACCGGAACCGCGCAACATGCAGATGAAGACAGAAACCACATTCTACAGCAAACTCACAGTCTTGCTCGCATGTACATGCACCGGACTCACCTCGGACTCCAAGTCCTCGAGTGATTCTGAGCGCAGACACCGTCTCAACTATGACCCTTCACACTACAATATATTCACATATCTAGTATTACAGTATTTCATCACACTGATATACATTCAGCCCGCTAAACCCAGTCGCCCTGTCAATTCAGATATAATATCATGCATCGCAAATATCCAATATGACCGACACCCAGATGGCGTCCATCATCCATCCCGTCACTATCCCGCACTGAAGGCGCTTCCAAGCGCCGCGATGTCGCCCGCCCTCATCCCCGACGCCGCGCCGGACGACGGCCTCGTGTTCCTTCCACAAGCGTCTCCAGCACTCGAGCTGCTGTGCGTGGCCTTGTACCTGACGCTGGCGCTCGTAGCCGCGTGCCGCGCGCTGTCGCTCTCTGCGCGGGCCTCGGCCTTCCAGCGCAGCACGTTCCAGCGCCTGATGGTGGCGTTCGCGCTGGCGCGCGGCGCGTCCTTCGTGGCGCAGGGCGTGCCGCGCAACCTGCTGAACCGCGCGGCGCTGTGTCTGTTCTTCAGCCTCGTGCTCTTCCAGACGCTCTTCTGGCTCGACATCGCCAACCCCAAGGTCTCGCGCCGCTCGCGCCGCATCTGGGTGGCCTTCATCGTGGCCAACGGCGCCTTCTACGCCGCCGTGCTGGGGCTCTCGCTGCTGCACGAGGCCAAGGTGGCTGAGGCGGCGCACGCACGAGCAAGACTCGACCGCTCCGCGCTCTGGACGGGCGTCTTACCCGTGCTCTTCGTGGCTGCAGGCAGCTTCGTGAGCTCGCTCGGGCTGCTCTACTCCACGTGGCGGATGCGCCAGCGCGTGGCGCGCGTGCTGCGCCCCTCGGGCGATGGTCTACGCCGCCGCCTGGACGAGAAGGTGGAGCAGAAGCTCACGCGCGCGCTGCGCTTCACGGTGCTCGTCATGGGCGCGTGCTCGGCGCTGTTCCTGCTGCGCACAATCATCTACATCCAGCGGCCCTTCTCGCACCAGGGCTGCGGCGACATCCACAGCGCCGACGTGTGCGTCGTCGTGGGCTACGCCATCCCGGAGATCGTGCCCTGCGTGCTGTTCCTCGTGCTCATGTGGGAGGTGGAGCCCACGCTCGAGATCCCGTCGCGCCGCAGCCTCAGCTACAACGGCGGACGAGTGACCTCCGAGTCCACGCCGCTGCTGGACCACGAAGTGCTACCGCGCCCGCTGCTGGTGGCGGCCAAGAAGTTCACGGACGGGATCGGAGCAGTGACGCAGCCCAACTCGCCGCCGGGCGGCTACTTGACGCTGGGCCGTCGCCCGAGTCCGCTCTCGCTGGGACTGGGCAACGGCGTGCTGGACCGCGCCAAACGACGACTGGAGCTCGTGGTGCGGCAGCATTTGGGTGGAGGCCACAAGGACAAGGAGCAACAGTCGATCGACAGAGCTACTCAACTCGATTCCACCAGCAGCGCTGGCTCACCGATGGTGGCGGACTATGAACGACAGGCAAAGCAGATCACGGTGTCTGACGGATCATGGGGCTACGACTCGAAATGGCCGGCGCAGTCTCTTTCGACGGCGCCCTGCGCGTGGTTGTCGTTCCAGTGTTTTAACCTGACGCTGCCGTCAAAGTCATCCGTGGGGTCATCGTCGTTTGTTGTGCTGCATTTGATGAATGCGGAGACAGGGGCGGTGATGGCTGAGGTCGGACGGACGGAGATCTCGCACTCGGAGGACCCGTGCTTTCACATGATGCTGGCGGTTGACATGCGCGAGCACGATTTGCTGCGCGCTTCAGTGTACTCGGTTCGAAACCCGAACTCGCTGGAGGATCTCGACAGCCAGTGGCTCGTCGGCGACCCGCTCGTCCCGTTATCGTCGTTTATGACAGGCTCAGCTCCTGCAATTGGACGGGCGTCCATCTTCTCGTTGTATTCCCCTTTATCTCGGACGCAGTCTACTGGAGAAATTGTGATTCGCTGCGAGGCGGAAGTGAAAGGTTTGCATGCCGGAATGTCCACAGACGGGCTGGAGCGAATCACTCGATCATTTATGTATATTGGAATCAAGAACACTGGCGCCGAGGACCCCTCGACCCCCGATGACTCGGGATACTCCGAGATAGCTCAGCAGATGATTCATCTTGCGTCGACCTCCCAACGCGCTCAAGGCAAAATGCTGGTGGAAGAAGAGCTGATCGAAAGTGTGTACACATGGGAAGTACCTTATCAATTGCTTCAGCTGATCCTGTCGGACTTACTGGTGAAACTTGATATACTCAAGCGTGAGATTGCACTCGAAGATGGAGATGACAGCTCGTCGTCAACCCCCTCCAGCCAGCTATCAACACCTAGCGTCGGTGGTTATTCACTCCCCTCGGTGAGTCCTGCCTCGCCAAGAGCCCTCGGCACAGTGCAAGAAAATGAAATAGGCCACACCGCCCAGTCGTCAAACGACTCCGAGTCATTTCCATCGGCAGCCTCAGCATATAGTTCCTCATATCAACATGAGAACCGCGTGAGGCCGGCAACCAGCATCGGGATGTTATCCGAGATGATTATCCAGATTCAAGATGATGTTATCGAACGCAAGAAACGAAAGTGGCGCTTGGACCTAGTCAAGACCATGGAGCAATACATTTCCGAAGTGGAAGACTCGATTTTGAGGTACGGAGCTACCCAGCACGCTGGGCTCACTTTCAAGCCCAGCACCATGAAAGCGGACGCCGATCTCCGCTTTCTGGCGCTAAACCTTCATCAGCAGTTGATGACGGTTGGAAATGCTGCGCCTACGTCGGAAAACGACGTCCAATATGGCGACCAAACGAGTGCAGCGCGCTACGCTCGCCTCGTAAATTCGTTCGTTGGCGCGCTCATGTCTTCGCCTTTGCACGTATCGGGAGAATCCAGCGGAAATGGACAGCAGACGGACCTCGATTCCGTGCAGTTTATCGACGATGACATCAATGACGAAAGTGAAGTCACTTCATCTCCCCCGCCAAGTGAATTGCCACTTGAACCTGTCGAGGCTCTGCGACGACGCGTTATTTCGTTTGATTCTGCCGAGACGATCGTCAACAGGAGGGCTGCTGGGCAGGATATTGCTGTTCCATCTGAGCAGCGAAGGCTGGCAGAAACTCTCGTGGCGATGGGGATCACAGAGGAGGAGTTCCAGAGCGTCTACGGGCTAGATGATAATGTCGACTCTTCCGATGCCATGGACGTTGTCGCCGATCTAACTCCATTTGGCTCGTATATCGAAGAAGTGAAAATTGCAGTACCGAGCAGTGAAGGATACGGGTCACCAGAGAACTCACAGTCGAGTGTGCAGTTGAAGAAAGCATCAATGTCGATTGATACAAACGCTAGACCCCGCCCTCCCTTTTACAAGCACCGGATGTACGGTACGATTACAGTTGGAGCCTTTGCGGCGCACGTGTACGGGTTTAAGAGTGGCGGTGTGCGGCAGATGCGCGAAGAGCTGGAGAGACTTCACGCGCGCTTAGTGAAGGAAGCACAAGCGAGCTCGGATCTTACTATGGACGCGTTGGAGCGCAAGTACAACGAGCTCAAATGGGACGTGGAGCGTCGACTTGAGGTGGCATTTTGCCAGGCGATGAGTGCACTTGTCACGTGCTTCCAGCAGACGCTTTACGTGCACACGCACGATCACCGGGACTTCGGTCCTTATCCGTTAAAAGCCTGCGGCATCGACTACCTGGAAATGCTCACGAGGGTTGGCTTCCTGTTTTCGGTAGAAAGTCTCCTATCGACGTATGGCAACGAACTCGGAATGCTAGGTGATACAGAGGCGGCCGTTAAGGAGCTTGGGAGAGTTCACATTAAGCTGAGGCCTGTGAAGTCACCGCGCGCCGCTGCTTTCCGCGTTTCCATCACCTCGGGGCCTTCAGGTATCGTCATCGAGCTCCCTATCATCACGCGTCGCGCCAGCGAATTTCCGGATCGAAGTATGCACCGCGTTCCGGGTCAGGACGCAGTCTCAGGGGCCATTTACCTGTCTCTATCAACGCCAGAGCAGAAGATGCGCGCGAAGTTTTTATTCCAGAAGCCGATTCGAGTGGTGCCAGTGATCTTCTCGCAGGGACTGAACGAGATGCAGACGGTTGCGAACACCGTCGGCAAGGCCTCTCTACAGAAGGAGATCAATATGGAGAACGTTGTCCAGCTCGAAGCCTACGTGAGAAGGTTCGCTGACTGGTGCCTCAAGAAGCAGCGCCGAGACAAGGCATCTGCTCCGGTTTACGACGCCGAGGACCTTGATCACATCCAGGCATCCCTCACGGCTCTCAAGGTCAGCATTCAACTATCGGGCCGGTCGAAGCAGATGTCGATTCTGAGTGTGTCGTCGTCCATTGCGCGCTGCGTTGGCGGCGGTCGTGTGACAATGTGCAAATCGGCCAAGGACCGCACTTCCATGTCAATCACCCTCGAAGAAGCGAACTTGCTCGTGTGCTCGCACGGACTTGTTGCGGACGAGATGGGCGCGTTCACCAAGCTACTGCGCACATACGGAGTTCGACGCGAGAATGCTCGGAAGAACATTGGCAAGGCGCAGTACTGCTTCAGCGCGCTGCAGAACTACATGCTGCCGCAGGACTATCAGTGTCCACCTGGCACAGGGGGCGGAAGTCGAGCGTATTCGTAGAAGAATACAGAGGTGGTGAGCAGTGAACTGGAACGACATCGGCGCTGAGCAACTGAAGGGTGTAATTTACGTTTTCGATTTTTAACAGGCTACGGTCACGCTGATACGAAGTGGACGGGGGGCTAACTGACACTACACTTATTGTCGCAGCGTCAAGATGTCTTGCATCGACATGGTGCGAGTGCGGCGCTGGACCTCCTGAGTTGACGTAAGTTGCGACGTCATGTCACGCTTGAAGGCTGTGAGAATGGAAGCGTCGACGAGCAGGTTCAACGATGGCATGAGTGACGGTGAAGGTGCGCTTGTCGGGGCAGGAGCAGCGATGCTGGGAGGTGCCCACGAGTCGCTTTTGAGGTGCGAGCTCATCGAGAAGGCGAGGCTGGTCTCTTTGTTGGGGCTCACGCGCTGCAGATCGAGGTTGAAGCTGTGCATGCCGGACGGTGGCGTCATGAGTGGCGCTGCTGGAGAGTACGGAGGCGGAATCGTTGTCGTCGGTTGCGCTGCCATGGGCGCGTGTGCCATGAAGTCGCTTTCATCAACATCGGACATGCGTTCGTCGTCGTCGGAAATGGTGGTGGTGGCGTTGGAGAGCGTGGGGGAAGAGCACCAGGATCCTGTTCGTACCGCAGACAGCTTGGACTGTGCAGCAGCCCCCTGCATCGACGGCAGACCAATTTGTGGCATCTTCATCTGTAGCAGACGCTTGGCGCTGGCACCGCGGAGACTGGATGCATTGGGGTGCAGTACCGCTGTGGGCAACGACTCGCCTTCCATTTCGAGCTTGCGTCGCAGGTTTTCCATTGCTTCCTGGCGGATCCGCTCGACGTTCTTCTCGCTGCGGAAGCCCAGGTACGGCCAGCGCCGGATCCCGAGCGAGCGACAGACGCGGATGAGCGTGCGACTGCTGATGCCGAGGTCTTCGGCGGCTTTCTTGGCCGTGCAGGTGAAGAGCTCGGCCAACACATCGAAGGACAGGGTCTTGATACCGTGTCTTGTGTGGACGCGCACGACGTACGACGCGTAGGATGCTGCCAGCGAGCTGCTCTTGTGGCGTGCCATGCCGGACAAGGACGGGAATGACGCCGTCGGCAGTGCGATCGAGTGCACCGAAGGCAACTGGCTGGTCATCGTGGGTGGTGTGAAGGGACTCGTAGCTGTGGTCGAGTGGATCGGCGAGCCAAGCAATTGGATGCTGCTGGCTGGTCGGGGAGCTGCTGGACTACCAGAGAGAACGCGGGCGGCGCTGGCGTTTCCTTGGTCGTGATCTGCCACGGCAAATTCGAAAGTGGAGAGCGTGTGGGCGGGCCACTTGGCCGGTGGATTCGGAGGCGAGGCTAAGAACGGTGGCGCGACATGCGTGAGGAGTGGGGACAGACCGAGTAACAATGCAACCGATGGAAGATGGAAGAAGAGAGCTCGACACGGCCAGCATGGCGCTGAGAGGTAACCGCAGGCCGTCTACGCCACTCTTCCACCCTGGTACGTCTTTCCAGCCTTCCCTGGTTTTGGTCGCCAAACTGTGCTGAACGTGACGCACGCGTCGCCGCTGTCTTTCGACGGAACTCGCACGGAAGGCCGGCCGCCGCGTCGTTGCACTGAAATGCCGATCAACGTTAAACCTGAGAGAGGAAGGGGTCTCCACCGGCACGGAGCAGATTGTGTGGAAGCCGCGCTGACCCGTTGAACCCGTTCCGACCTGCGGTAGTCAGCACGAGGAGCCAGTTGCGGTAATTTCAGTCTCAGCGCGACTACCCAAAGGGCACTTGAAGACGGGGCTCTGGGTAGAGGACAACAGCGACATGCCTGTCCCTCTCAAGGTGGTGGCCACCATCTCCCGTCTGAGTCCGCTTGGCGGATCGCGCGTTCAGCGCGAGCATTTGGTCGAGGTGCTACCAGCGGACAGGCGTCAGGGCGCCGATAACGGAAAATTCGATGGTCGATGGTCTCGCGAGCTGATTCACGGCACGATTACGAGGGACACGAGCGACGCACTTGGGATAACTAAACGGTCACGTCCGAGCAACGAGAACTGCGCAACCGATCGGAGCTGGTGCTAGAAGTCGCCAGTGGTAGAGTGGTGAAGGCCGTGCGTGGTGCGTTCCTCGCCGTCGGGTACTACTACTACATGTACTACTGCTGTGCTACTTCGGCGTATGAGAAGATCAAACGAGGATACCAGGAGCCCCATCTGGCCGATTCGACTTGTGCTACCTAGGTAATGCTACCAACGCACCCTAAAACACGAACCGGCAAGTCATTCATAGAAACGAATTCTTAGTCGGGGCGAAATCATAATGATGGAAGGACTCCAATGAACAGAAAGCAGATCAAAACGTTGATAGCGTTCAGACGATAGCAGACCTCGTAGACCCGTAGGTCACGCTGTTCGAGGCGACACCGGCAGACTTGACCGTTCATGTTTTGTCGAAGTTGGAACAAATGAGGCCGAGGTGGCGGATTTGGGAGGCGCCTCGGACAGGGGCGATCCTTGCAGACGCGCGGAGCCTGCACTGGCAACCGAAGTATGTGAACACCAAGCAGATGCTCCTCGAGCACCCCAAGTGAGCGTGAGTCGCTGTGTTGCAGTGTAAGCAACCACGAGCCACGTGCGAAACACGAAAGGGGGCCGTGCTCAAGTCAGCACAGTGAAAACACGCGCCTCTCCCCTCTAGTGATTCTGACGGTGCGGACGTGACTCATTCCCCCAATCGACGAACCCAATTCCGACGAGAATGCCACCACTGGGTGCGATCCTCTACGGGGCTAGACGGGGGCCCTCGAATGTTGTCCGTCACCGCAGTCGTGCTTTACACTCGCGCCGTCACTTGATTTTTGCTTTAAAAAAACTTTAGCAACCACCTCCAGGAAAGTTTTCCGTTCTTGAACGGCACGAAATTATTCACGGACCTCGACCGCGATCGACGAGAATCATCAGCCAGCGCCGTCACTCAATCCATGCTCAGGGTGGCGACACATTTGCATCATTGTCGCGCGCTCTCGCCTCCCTACGCCGGATGATAATCGAGAAAGCAAAACATCGCGGAAGAAGTTGCCGCCTGCTTTCAATATCCCAGCTTCGGTTCCCCCCCTCAAGCTTAGTCCTACGCAAAGCAGACACAGAGTTAGACCGCATACAAGTGGATCACCCATCACCTAAGACCCCCCCCCCAAGTCACAGGATTTGTCGCCCGCTCTTGACAGCGGCAAAGGTTTCTCGCCGATGAGGCGTCGACAGCCGCAGCTCGTGCTCTCACTTGCTCTCTTTATTACTCGTACACTGCGGTCTCTCTCTCTCTCTCTTTCTCTCTAGAGCGCGCCCAACCCGATGCCTTCGAAGCCAGCGCCCGTGATCTCCATGGCTTCGGCCGCCGCCGACTCGTCCTGCACTCGGCCCGCGCGCCCTCCCGCGCTCTTCTGCTTCTTGAGCTTCGGCGACTTGGCCGGCCGCGTCACATTCTGCTCCAGCAAACATAAAAATAATAAATAATTAGTTCTCTCTAATAGATAAGAAAAATGGTGATGTCTTAGGATATCTACTACGTACAATGGACACGCCCAGCTGCTTGCAGAGCGCCTCGGCTTCCGCCCACTTGAGGACGCCGTACTCGAGGCACCACTTCTGCGCCATGTAACTGTCGGGGCGCTGCTGCAGCAGACTCTCGTAGAACACGCGGTCGGCGAAGCCCTGTGCCAAGCAAAATAGTAATAATAACAATAACAATAATACTAATACGTTAGAATAGAATATATAGCAACACGGCGCGCTGGGTGCGGGAGCTGCGACGCGCGCGTGACTGCGCGGCAAGGCGGCGACGTACGGGCGACGGCGTGGGGTGCTTCTGTCCGGGCTTGCGGTTGGCCTCCAGCTCCTTGGACCACTCGTCCTCCTCGATCATTATCTCCTCCGCTTCTTCTATTCTATTCGCTGGACTAAAGTGATGGCGACGGTTGGATTTGTGACGGGTTTCGATGATTTTACTTTTTAATAAAAAAATAAAAGCGTACGTTTGTTAAAGCAACGTTTGCTTTTTTAGGGGAGGTATTCGACGACCATCAAGAATGACGAGACGCGTGCATGTAACGAGCAGTTCGCTGGTCGCACCACGCGCTGGCTGGCGCGAGTTGGCTGGTGTGGTGTAGCAAGCGAGTTCCTGTGAAGTACTACCGTACCAGAGCGGGCAATAGGTACGACGCGTCCGCTGTGAACAGGAGATCGGGCTGCGACCCAAGACTCCGGAACACCGCACTGCAACGAGCCGATCGGCGTAGCCGTTGTTCTCGGCGCCCTCCAGCACCAACACACCAGACAGCAACGTGCCAACGGACACTGCCTTGGACCAGCTGCAGTAGCAGCACACTGCAGCGTTGATGAAGCTCAGTGGCGGTGCAACGGATGCTGCCGTTGCCCAGACTGGGAGGACGACGCCTTCACTGGTAAAGCTGCGATTGCGTGTGCCTGCGAGTACACATAGCTATACGTAATGAGCGAATACATTGCAATGGGTTGCGAGGGTAGGCAGGCGAGCAGCGTGCGCTGCGCGCACGGAGCTGCACCTCACAACTCAACTTACCTTGAGCCTGCTAAAGCCCCTCAAGTCCCTGTGAGGCTGCGCCTTGCACGACTGGTGTCCACGTAGTGTTCCTCTGTCATCGCCACCTGCACGAACACAACACAAGCTTGGTGAGCACCATGGAGACGCCGAGCTCCAGCGCGCCCACCACTTCTCAGTTCCGCTGATTCGAAAGTTGAAACACGATGCAGAGCTCAGACTCGGGCGCGCTGGGCCAGTAGTCCCGGGTGCGCGTTCAGCTGTAAACCCACGAACGGAAATTCTCGAGTCAACGGCACACGCACGAAAGATATTTGAAGGCGTCTTGGCATGAGCTAACGCATGCCTCGAGAAGTGACATATCACGAGGGAGTTACAGTGTTATCTATCGTCAAGGCCCGAGCGCTTGCCGGCTCACCTTTCGCCTTGAGTTGGCGGACAATCTGGCGGAGTGGCGCCTTCGAGAACGACCACCCAAAACGAATCCAGCGCCGACCAGAACGTCAGCGCTCGGTGGGTTTTCTTCCGGCCGCCACGACGGATCTGCAGTGGGTTGCGCGAACGGAATTTTGCAGCGAGACCCGATCAAAGGGACGCTCCAACAACGGCCCGGTAGCCAGCGATCCGCAACCTTATCCACTTCGCGACTGCAAATGAGACTGCGTCAAACAAAACTTTACTAAGGTGCTAAGTGCGATTCGCGATTTGAGCACACCGTTGAAAAGAGGGGCGTCTCCTCTGTCGATTGAGCTATCGAACGTCCCCAGATTCAAATTTCCCGCCAAGGGGCGACCGTTTGAAAATTATCTCATTTTGAAAAAAAAACTCGAAAATATTTGGGGGCTGTTTTGGGGGTAAATCACCCCAAGGAATCGATTGGGGGCGGTCCCATTGGCTAATTCGATCTCCTTCCCATTTAAAAGTGCCCCTTTCTCCCCCAAAATATGGGGTCTACCCTTTCGGGCAAAATAGAAAAACGGCTGTATCTCGACACTCCGGTTAAGTTCGATTTTGGTCCGCACATCTTTGAGGCCCGATATCTCGATAACTCTAAAAGCCGCTTTAGTATCATTTTGTTTGACGCAGTCTCAAATGAACGTGTGAACTGCTGCCAACACGTGTCATTGCGAATTTGGGGCTCAATTTGCTGCTCAAGTCGCTCGTTTTCGGCTGGAGATCACCCCGTTCGGGTCAAGTTTTGGATGAGGAAAAGCGGCAGGTGGTTGTTTGGGGCTGTGCTACGTAGCAAGTGCAACTTTTTCTGGTACCGGTATAGCTAACTTCGAAATCGAGGCACTAACAATGCAAGATACATTTCTGTCGCTTAGGCTCGTGCTGACGCCGACAATGGCAATATCTGTTGGTCCACTGGAGCTGCTTGTTCTTGCGATAATCGTCATTATGCTTATTTAATTAAGCGCCAACGACGGTCGAATTCGAAGCTGAGCCGTCAGCAGAAGCCGCAGCCGTAGCCGCAGGGGCCGTGGTCGGAGGAGCAGTGGTCGCCGTCAGAGACGCGCAGGTAGAAGAGAAGCCGTTGGCGTACTCGTACACGTTGAGCACCAATCCGCTGGTCGGCACCGTCAGGTCGCAGTTGGGCGGGTTGAGCGAGCTGATGGTCGCAATCATGCTCTCGCACGCGGTCGACGCGCACATGAGTTTATACTGCGCGGTGGTGGGCAGCGAGGTGGCTGTCAGCATGGAGTAGCCCGAGTCCTTGGAGCATTGCGTGAAGGACGACTTGGACAGAATGCTCACGAGAGCGATGTAGGCGGCGGTCTGCTGGGTCGACGTGCAGGCGGTGGCGTTGACAGAGCCAACGAGGGCGGCGACGGTGGCGGCGAGGACGGCGGTGAACTTCATTGTGGTGGTTGAGGTGGAATGGGGGGGGGTAGTTGGCAAAGCAAATTGCAGAATGACCAAACGGGGCGATGGAGGCGTCTGGCAGCGTTTCACTGTAAGAACCGCTCCTCAACTCGATGGTTCAAAGTATTGGCTCCGGACCGGAGCCTCCGGCACTACAGTATACATCTATGTGACCGCGTGGAAACTTACCGGTACATGTACGTGTACGCCATGCCTCGCGCTGCTCTCGGGTGCTAGAGCATCTCGATTGACTTGAGTCAATCCGACGACTCCTTGCTGTTGTGATCGCATTTCCTCGAACCACAACAGGTCCAGAGCCGCGTGTCTGCTTCGCTATAGAGTCACTGGATGGACACTTGGTATCCTCCCCTCGTCTCAGCATGTGATCTCCGCTGGACGCATGTTTCAAGGGATCCATTCATGAGGCAGTTTCCGCGCCATGGGCCGAGGCTGGTTGCCTGCGTTGGGCCATGGTCCCACCATGCTGCCCGAACTGCTGCTCGGTGTACCCTAGCAGCAAAGGGAGCTTTTCCCAAAAAGAGTACCGATTTGCTGATCTGTCCCAAAAGAAGTACCTGTCCCAAAATGAGTACCTGTATGCGAGACAATTTCACTTCAACACCCTCGCTTCCTCTTCAACTCCCTGCCAACACCATGGCCTCTGCTTCTCGCGTGCTCATCGATCTGAACGCCCTTATGAACTACGGGTCGGAAATACGTTCGCGCCATCAATTGGGGCGTGCTGGATCAGCAGCGGTCACTTACCGCCGGGTGCGATCGCATCCGCCAAGCCCTCGGTCCACTCCGTGTTAAGCATGTAGTGCATGCCGGCGATCACGAGCCGTTCGTTGAAAACCATTCGGTGCCGGTCTCTCGCAGCGTCTTGGCCCAGTTCTTGACGCGACCCTCGAGCTACCGGTATGCATGAGCCGAATGGTAGAGTAAAGAGTAGAAACGTAGTATTTTTTGCACTTTGTTTTCTTTGCATCATTCCGGTACTTCCCAAGATGCCCACTAGCCCTGGCAGGTATCTGTCGTAGTGTGGGGATTCATGCTGCACGGCTGCGCCTTATGCCCTGTGTATGCAGACTTTGGTCGTTACCATTGGTACTCATTTTGGGACAGGTACTTCTTTTGGGACGGAACAGCAAATCGGTACTCTTTTTGGGAAAAGCTCGCAGCAAAGGTGCATTGGTATTAGCTACGACTCGTAGCGGCTAGCAGCCTGCTCCTCGTAGGCCCTACGAGGAGCAGCCATGGTACTGTACCAGCCGAGGCTCGTTGATTTTCCGCGTGCATGATGTGGCTGAAATGCTCGGAAGGCTGTCCAGGTGAAAAAAGTTTGATTTTTTTTTGGCGAACAAGCAATTGTAGATCTAAGATGCAGTGCGTTGAGAGGTTGGTGATAATATCACCGTGATAGTACTGTACTGCGTAGTAGTATTAGTACATGTAGTACAGGTGGGACCTCGTGAAATCTGCTTACAGAAAATAATACTACGTATTGTGCCTATTTACTACTACCGGTAGTAGTATTTATTTCTAAAGAGCACATGTACAGCACATAAGCTTACCAAAGACTTTTCGGAAACAAAATTCTTATTCATTCAAAAGCCTTATAAATGATGAAACAACGCTCAAGCTGCGTACTTAGTCCACGCCTTGAGGGCGGAGGCGCTGAGCGTGGCGACTGACATGAACCAAGCTGCTTACAGCGACGCGCACGTGGTCGAGAAGCCGTGCGCGTACGAGTACACGTTGAGCACCAGGCCGCTGGTCGGCACCGTCAGCTCGCAGTCGGGCGGGTTCAGCGACACGATCTTGGTGATCATGGTGTTGCACGCCGTCGACGCGCACATGAGCTTGTACTGCGCCGTCGTGGGCAGCGAGGTGGCCGTGAGCATGGAGTAGCCCGAGTCCGTCGCGCACTGGTTGAACGACGAGTCCGAGAGGATGCTCACCAGAGCCACGTACGCGGCGGTCTGCTGCGTCGTGGTGCACGTGGTGGCCGAGGTGGAGCCGACGAGCGCGGCGACGGTGGCGGCGAACAGAGCGCGGAAGTTCATCTTGGTGGTGGTGGGGAGGACGGGTGGGGTGGGGGCGACAGAGCAAATTGCACAATGCCAGTTGCGATGTTCGCGGCAGGATGTGTCATCTTGACGCTGCAGCATGACATGAGACTGAATTTACGTCGCTGGGTGGCGCATCGAGTGAAGGAGTCGCCGTAACTTTTGCTTCGAACGGCAGAGCTTTCCGCTGTCGGCGACTGCCGAGAGCTTGAACGTGTATCCGTCCTAGGAGGACGAGAGAAGGGCGAGCATCTGGTCCTCCACCAGAGGAGCGAGAGAAGCGTCTCGCAGGATCCGCTCGGCCTGGCTGTGAAAGCGTCCACCTGTACAGAGACACTGACCTACATATTTCGCGCCAGAGTCTCGACATCAAGGACACGGCATCGCCCAGGCGAGAGCGGGTCACGGTGCCTCGTGGTGCCAACAACGCTGCTTGGCTACGTATACTGTAAATGCAGCCCCTGGAGCATGACGAGACTGCTGCCTCATAATATTGTTGTAGGCCAGACAGACAAGAACGTCCTTGGGGAGGAGGGTGCGGACACGCGCTGCTGGGTGTCCCAGAGCAGTTTCTCGCATTGTCCGCACCACCACTGTACTCGGCCTCCGTTGCTGCGCCGTGCGCTCGAGTTGCTTCGTTTGAGGATCTGCCGGCAGCGGTGCCGCCGACTGACAGGATACATGCCACTCTCCGGACGCGAAAACGAGGTGGGGGGCCAGTGCTGAATCAGCGAGTGATCAGCACTGGGCGAGTCGCCATGCTGTCTCGCCACGATGTGCGGATGCTGCTTGAAGGGATCCGTTGCGTAACGCATTGGTCCAAGATGGATGCAACCAACCCAGCCAGACTGCGGCGACAATGTAGCCTGACACATGCAGCCCACATGTGTCAGGCATGTTGCAGCTGGAAGCAAGTTCGTCGAGCGGATGCGGCTTCGAGACGCACATTGCTTCAGGCTGCAACCGGCAGATTGTCCGTCATTGCACTAAAAAACGCTCGCGAGGCCAAGGACGAATCTGATTGGCCATGACACTTCAACTTGAAGTGATTCGTATCTTTTTTTCGGTGATCGGGCCCGCTCTTTTGAAACGCTCAAACACACGGCGTCCACGCGAAGAGATTCGTCTAACGGGAGTAGAGTATGAAATCCCTGTACCCTGTTGCTCGGCTAGTTTCGTTTTGACGCAAACATTCGGTTATCGTAGAGCGATCAGCAGAGTGTAATTGCTGCGCAGAACCACACAAAACTCACGGAAACAAGTTTTACAGAACATCAATTCAATCAATCGCTACTGTGCGCTCATAAATCTCACCCTAGCTACCAACCGGGCGGAACATTTCGTAAGAAGCACCGAAAGCGTTAGTCTGGACATTGTGGCGCTAGCTAGCAACTACCTCAAGCACTTGGTGCAGTCAGTGACGTCGCGGCTGATCCAGTTACTACCGCGTACGCGCCTACGACAGCGACGAACACGTCGACGCAAAGCCGTTGGCGTAAGTGTACACGTCCAGTACGAGACCGCTCGTGGGCACCGTCAGGTCGCAGTCAGGCGGGTTCAGCGAGATGATCTCCGTGATCATCTCCTGGCACGCAGTCGACGCGCACATGAGCGTGTACTGCGCAGTGGTGGGAAGCGCCGTCGCCGTCAGCATGGAGTAGCCCGAGTCGCTTGAGCACTGCGTGAAGTACGACTTGGAGAGGAGGCTCACGAGTGCGACGTAGGCGGCGGTTTGTTGGGTGCTGGTGCACGTGGTGGCGTTGACGGATCCAACGAGGGCGGCGGCAGTGGCAGCGAGGAGGGCGGTGAAGTTCATCTTCGAGAGGGGGGGG